>JAJMAU010000012.1:0-197016 GCA_030565025.1 Schwanniomyces yamadae | reverse complement strand
ACCTATATTGTGACTGAAGTTCCTCCATTATCTACCTCGACTTTCACTGGTACTACAACCTCTGAATGGACTACTTCATCATTAGTCACTCCATCTAGTGGATCAGCGTACCCAACTACCTATATTGTGACTGAAGTTCCTCCATTATCTACCTCGACTTTCACTGGTACTACAACCTCTGAATGGACTACTTCATCATTAGTCACTCCATCTAGTGGATCAGCGTACCCAACCACCTATATTGTGACTGAAGTTCCTCCATTATCTACCTCGACTTTCACTGGTACTACAACCTCTGAATGGACTACTTCATCATTAGTCACTCCATCTAGTGGATCAGCGTACCCAACCACCTATATCGTGACTGAAGTTCCTCCATTATCTACCTCGACTTTCACTGGTACTACAACCTCTGAATGGACTACTTCATCATTAGTCACTCCATCTAGTGGATCAGCGTACCCAACCACCTATATCGTGACTGAAGTTCCAAGATCAACATCCTCTTCTCATTGGATGAATAGAACTAGTAGTTTTGTACCTGAATCAACTTTTATTATCCCAGCAACTACAATAATTACTATCACAAGTTGTTCAGATGATAAATGCAGCGTTTTACCTCTAACTACTGGTATCACTACAGTCACTAATGGCCGTACCACTTATACAACATATTGTCCATTTACCTCATCATCATCAAAGGAACAATATGTTTCTAGTTCAGAAACTCATTCTGCATCGAAGTCAACAACAGCAGTCGTTGATATATCTGCTCAAAGTGAAATAGCATCCACAGCATCTACAGGTACTTCCAATACTATTGTATCTTACGATAATTCTGCTGTTTCAATTGCAGCATCCTTAGGTCTGGTATTGATGAGCATTATGGTTATGTTTATTTGATCTATTATACTCAGTGCTAAAACTTAATACCAGATAAGTTCAAAAACATTGCTATTTAAGTATTTTTTTACCAATATTCTTTTACTTACCCTCAGCAACTTAGAAAACCTTTCTTTCGGATATATATGATATGAAGTAAATTCTCTTAGTCTTTCATGATCATCTCTTTTGTTTTTCACATTTCAATTCTTCTACTATCTTTTTGTTTCATCCATCTTTAATACTTTTTCTCTTCTTAATAGTTTTTCTCTTTTTAATAGTTTTCGGTGTAACATGATTAAACACAATCAATATTATATTAATTTCACAGATGCTCAAGCTTGTAATCCTGTTGCAAATCAGATGTCCAAAGGTAAGTAATTTTCTTATTTAAATTGAAAAACTCTATAGAACGCAGATTCAATTATCTGAGACAGTTTTATAAGAAATAAATCAATGGTATATGTACTTCATCTTATCATAAAATAGACGAAGGATGTGTTCCATAAGGCTACATTTTGGTTGCGAAAATAATGTCTGATTTTGAACCGGCTAATTCCCACTTTCCACTTTATTCAGCTCCCAAATTGAAAAGACCGACTAATTTTATGTGAATAATCACGAATAAAACCAACATATTTTAAATTTGGATATTCCGAAGAAACTCTTGTCATTCAACCACTCTTGAATTTTCATAATACAATCCACCAAATCTTTAGTTCATGTGTGTAACGTGACTTCCAAAGCTGAGGTTTACAATTACATGCCATGTTGCACCTTATAATTTGTCAAGTTCTTTTTTCGAAATGTAGCAATTTAGCTATATAAGTTTGCTGCAACCTAATACCATCAATCTTATTTTTGCTGGCAACTTGATGCTTTTGCACTTGATGCTTTTGCAATACTTATATTTGCTAGAAATTGGCTATTTTTATGGTGTTTTGTATTGGTACATTGTATTTACGTATTTTGTCTACAAGCATGAAATAGTCATATCTTCATATTGTATGGCTATTTTATAGAATTATGTCAATATGATTCATTTTGAAGAGACTGCTACGAAAAAAAGGAGCAAATAATTTTGATCTCGGTGTGCATAAGCATCGGTGCTAAAAGTGTAATCTACGCAAAGAACATCAACAAAGCCATTACATCGAAGTTCTTGTGTTTCAACTGGCAATATAGACCCGTACCGTAGTCGGGAAATATGTTCTTTCATAATTCTCATCAAAAAGTTGCTCCCATGCTTCCGTATTGTTCCTTCATTACTGGGGCTTGTATTCCCTAAAACTTCCATAGTCTAGGTCCAATTTCACCTCCTGCAGAAGACTTCCCCTTCCAACTCTTCCCTCTGTATATTCAGACCATGATATAATTTGCACATATAATTAGATGTCTTTTAGACACTTTCACAGGCCACTCTCTTCATACCTCCGGTCGATCGCTCAGACTTCCCAACTCATCCTTTTCACATGAATATTAGCAATGCAGCAACTCATCTTCTGAAACGTTCGATTGCTTTTCGCAAATAATCTACAATATTGATTTCTACGTTCCTTACATGCGTTCGTCATCAAATTATAGCATTCTCTGGCATTTTACTTTTGCATTCTCACTGAACTACTACTCAAAACCATCATTTCTCTACCATCCGACGTAGTTTTGCCGCCGTATAACCGCAGTTCTACTCAATACTATCTCTAACGCCTCATCATTCCATTCGTACCACCAGAGAAACCGGATCGCATGAGAACCTTGTTATATCATGTGTCTACATATACAATCCGAGCTTCATTTGCTGAAAAATCTTTTCCCGATAACCGATCAAATTGAAAGAAAAAGAAATCAGCCGCAATCACCAGACAGGATTCCCCTAAATGCCCAAGTCTTATCGGTGAAATTAATTCTATTTGGCAAAAACTTATATACTTGCTTTATTTTGATGGAAGTAAGAGGTATATCTAGGTTAGAAATCTTGGAATAGCTCTTTTATAATAGTTCACTTGAAAAGTTTGCGTTGCTAGGATCTTCAAATAGGTAAGATATCTTTTTGGGATCAACATCGGTGGATAAAAAGGATTGATTTGAATATAGACACAGTGATATTGGTTGTTAAAGTTGGTTGAGACGGCTACATACGACTCATACAAAGCCTTTGCCAATAGCAGCAGTATATCAGTGAAAAGCAGGTTTATCAGAGATATCTGAATCATTTGCTACGGGCGATTTAAGGTACAGGATGGTAAAGTCTTCGAAACAGGAGCCTATTCACATCAAGATAGACTATCCAATCCAGCCGCCAGCTATAAAATTCCCGGTGACCAACTATTTGGCTAGGGAGGGTTGCAAGCTGAAAACGGTAGATTTGGGTAAATGTTCACCACCACCAGGGGTCGATGGACTTCGCTATCCTTCTAGCGATAGTGGAAGCACCCAGAATTCTACAAACTCATCCAGAGTAGGTAGCCCTTTGAAATCGAGTAGACTGAACACACCTCCGACTCCAAATATGTTGGATTTACCACAGTTCAAGCTGTTTCCTCTGACAAATAGCTTACATCTGCCTATTCCAACAAAGCCAGAAAATTGCGTTGATTATTTTCAGGATGAGTTCTTACATCTAATAGAGCCAAACCCTGTAGAACCTCCTCACTATACTACGCTCCCACCAGGTGGATGTCCAAAATTTCCCGTTACATTGACTAACTTGCCTGACATATTACCGTGCTACACTCCTTCAGTTTATAAAATAGGCTTAGTTTTAAGAAAAGTAGAATGGTTGACGCCATACGAGCCATCACCAAATAGATCCTGGAAACTATTAATCATGGAGTTGAATTCTACTCAGCTTAATTTCTACAATATCCCGAATAATTTGGAGCAGTACGTCTTAGGATTCAAACCAGTACCAACTCTAGAAGGGAAAAGAGGCCATGGTGTCGAGAAAGAAGAAATGAATAAATATAAATCATGCATGACTACAGACGTTGACTTGCAATTTTATAAGTTTTGCCAACGTTTAGGGCTTTTGGATTTGGACTCTATTTTAACAACTTTGCCTCAAAACGAGGAAGAGCTTTTGAAAATGGCAAGCAAAACTAAAAATGGAAAGCTCTTAAGATCATATTCTTTGCAGCATTCTAAACTTGGTTTAGCTTCTGACTATCAAAAAAGAAAACATGTATTGAGAATAAGAATTGAAAGCGAACAGACATTATTAAGTTTTATGAATGTTGGAGATTTGATTGAATGGAATGCTGCTATTAATACAGGAAGGGATATTTCAATGGATATACTGGATAGGGAACTACCGCTTTACAGAACTGTTCCAAGAAGAAGGAGAAGAACCATGACCGATTTGGAGATAGCAATAAATAGATCCAAAGCGAATCCTACTGCAACCGATACTAACAAGTTAAGAGGAAAGCTCAGTAAATTATCCTCAAAATTGAAGTTCCGTACTAGGAGCAGTAGTACACTGGTCTCTTCCTTGGCTAGTCTGAGTTCAGCAGATTCCAGACCACAAAGATCAAATTCAGCTCCTTTCTTACCACATCATGAATTTGATAACAATAGCAACTATTTGACAACTCAAAGTGAGTTGGATGAGGAAGATGACGATGATGTGGTTGAGCACGATGAACATGAAATACATATAAGGGGCCAAGAAGCAGTAGAAGGAGAAGAGGAAGAGGAAGAAGAAAACGAAGAAGATATACGTAACATGAGTGATTTACAACAATCAGATGATGACGAAGATGACGAAGAGGACGGTTCTGAAAGTGAGAGAGACTTCAACTTTAGACGTAGAAGAAATACAATCCCTTCTTCGATTTGCACTTCAGCTAGTGAAGTTAAGTGGTCTCCATTTGAGAAGCCACGCAGTCAGAGAAAGTTTTATAAGAACTGTCTCAGATGTATTAAGCCTTTAACAGCAGATGAAAAATGGATTTTCAAGTCATTAGTGAAACCATCAATATCGTCTCCATTAAATTCTGTGTATATGAAAAATGTTGGTTATCAAGGTGATACTATAATGCGATCACCATTTGGTAGTTCATCTAGTCTTACTAGTTCAAATCCTTCGATATCCTCATTTCAATCAAGGAAGAAGAGCTTTTCATTAAGGGAGTTAAATGGTTATTCTTTAGCCGATTCCCCTTTGACGCGGATGCAAAATCATTTTGTCAAAGAGTTCATTGTCGGATCGCATGGTTTGATTCCAAGAGAAACATAAAGGAATCATAAAATCGCTGGCGGTATGTAGTCCCTTTCATATTTTTTTTTTTTGTGCTAATTAAAATTTTTTGTCTTAGGTGGTTATAATAATATTGGTTAAAAATATTGGATAGGTGGTACAAGAGTAATAGGGTAGTTTAGTTATTATTTCTTTATTGCGATAACACAATGGTGTAAGTATTACATATATTGTATACTGAAATAAATATCACCAAATGTAAAGTGTAAATTAATTATTATTTTATCGATTTTACCTATGTACATGAATATGATTTGGTCTTGATACTAAATATTTCTGTCTTTGAATTTTTGCTGAACCTTTACTTCTAGAGCTCTCTTTTCAAACGCTTCTATCATGATCTTCGTGACTTGATCCGAAAATACTGAGCTTATAGTATTGTAAAGTGGATTATTGAATTTGTAGCGTAATGTCAATTCAACATCACAACTTGTGTTATTTATAAGTTTAGCTTCTTTAAATTTCCATTCGTTATGCAATGTTTCGAATAATGAAGTACTAAGAGACTCAGAGACCACAGATTCATCTTGAATACAAGTCAACTTACATACAAATGTTTCATCGAACTCTTGCCAACCTACGCTCAAACCACCTTCAGTAGGAAGCTTAGTCTTTTCATCATATTTGTTGATGAAGGATTTTTCAACAAAAGGAACAAACTCAGAGTAACGGGAAACATCAGACACAATTTTGAATAATAGCGGTGGGTTAACGTTTATTCTCTTCTTCACCGTATATGTCTGCAAACCTGAATTCGGAGCAAAATCACTTAGAGATGGAAGTTTGAAGAAACATCTTCTGGCTAAGAAAGACGGACCCTTTGGGACTAGCCTTGAGAAGATAGCTGGGTCAGCTAACATAAGCCGATTAACCATTATTTATTGATATTGGCGATTGTAATCGATAAATCTAATTGTGCCTATGATGCCCGAATTTCGATTTTTGTCAAATGAGACGTGAGGATCAGCAATTACAAAAGTTAACAAAAGCACCATTGAAGCACCTACAAAGCTATTACGACATAATAAAATATACATTTATGTTTGTGAATTATTCATTAACTAAAACCTAAATCAAAATACTAAGCAAAACCGCAATTCAACAGTCAACTTTGAAATTTAGACAAATGAATTTATTCGGCACGAGTGTAGATGGCTTGCTTGGAGTGTTTTAAGACTGGGGTGATGATACCTTCACTTTCTAAATGTCTTAAAGCAACTCTAGCAAGAGAACCACCGATCTTTAATCTATCAACTAAGACAGAGACGGAAACGTACTTGTAGGTTGGAACTTCCTTTAAGATTCTGTCGTATTTTTCTTGGTCTAACATGATGACGTGTTGGGCCTTGTCCTTAACCTTACCCTTATTCCACTTCTTCTTACCTTTCTTACCACCAGCTAAAGCGGCAGCGGCCTTAGCAGCCTTAGTTTGTTGAACCTTTGGAGCCATGCTACAGAAATTGTTAGTATTCAAAGTCTTGCTAAAAAATCCTTGAGATCAAGTTATTATACTTTGTACCAGTTTTAGACGACAATAAAAGGCTAAGGCTGGCATTAGTATGTGATAGACTATTTGGCCCTTCTCGTGTGTCTACCTGCTATAAACCACATTTCAAAAAAATTCACTTCCAATAAAATTATGTTCACCATGTTTATACCATAGTCTAATCAATATCTTTCTAATTTACTTAAGAAGACACTTCCTATTATATTCTGATCAATTCTTGGGCCAACTCTCTAGCTATCCCAGACAATGTCTAACTGATATTTCTTCACTTCAACATCCACGATACAATGCCCATATCCTATTCAAATATTCCCACGCTATCTATAGATACTCTGTGCTAATAACTAACTCTTCTCATTACGAATTAACATACTTATTTGACGATTCTTACTATATATTAAATGTTACTAAGAAACAAAACAGTTAGAAGATTTTTTTTGTAGAGTAACTGATGGTGGAATTGCCAGAGAGGATAGGACATTAGTGGAAATTTGAAAATTTTCGACAAAAACTGTTACACGTGATCGAATTGTAGAACAAAATGATCATGTGTTTGGTTGTGACTATTTAAGTGGTCATGTGCATTTGTCAATTATCATCAACTATCGTGGTTGTATGCCCTATAGTTGGTGCAAAGGATGTATTACAAATCCAGATAGATTAGTATGCAGATGATCCATTATATGAAGGACGCTGGCGTGTTCATTACAAATTTCAAAACCATTTAGCTGCAGGATATGAATACTCTTCTTTTTGTGCGATAAACGGTTTAAGTGTAATGCAATATAGACTAAGGTGAATCTAGTCTAGCGATAAGTGGCTGTAACATTTTTCTGACTTATAGAATATATTTTAAGAGCAGAAAATATGGGGAATTGAAACTAGCCATTAAAGGCCTTCAGAGGTCGCTGGGAAATAACTTTCTTATGTGCACAGTAATCACAGAGTGAGAACTAGAGGTTTCTGCACTGCTTAGAAAGTGAAAAAGAGCATGATAAGAACAGAAAAGAAAAATAACAGCTATTAGGAGCGATTAAATTCTTTGCCAGCTCTCCTTATTCTCTGATGAGATCATTCAGGTCAGTTCAGTTTTGTCTTTTTAATATTTTGCTCCCAATTTGGCATTTTTGGGAATTTCGTTTATCTGCAGTACAACATTGAAATTTTTGAGAGTTACAAATCTTCTGAGTGAAATAGTTTTAGTGAAAACATCAATATCACCACAATATAATAGTGAATCTGCGAAAAACTTTTGTATTAAGATAGTATGTCTAAGAGATTAGCAGCGGATCAAATAACTAGAGAGAACTTTGGAGGAAGGAGAGACAGTAGTGATGACGAAGCTGTGCAACAAAACAGTAAGGCTTCAGTAGAAGTAATGGCAAAGAGAAAGATACTCAAGCCACGCGGAAAGGGTAAGGCTACTTTCGGAGGAGATGCTCTGGCCGTTGCAAATGGAGGAGCATTTGGTAAAGTATCTGGTGGTTTCGGTAGCTCATTTGGAACCTCTCTTCAAGCATCTGCACCAGCATCTGGAGCTAAAACTGAAGGCTTGTTCAAGTTTTCGAGTGCAAGTCCTCAAACAGTTGTCGATAAAAATGAAAAAATAAAGGCATTAAACTATAAGTTTATCGAAACAATCAATCTGAATAATAAATCTGATTCTGTTTGTGATTTCAGCGGAATTTGCAAAAAGTACATTGAGTACTACGAAAAGATACACAATGGTGAAATCAAATTACCAGCAACTGCATCTAGTACTTCTGATGCGGTCTCAGCAGAAACTACTCTGTCAATTGCAACTAATGGATTTGCTGCCTCCAAGCAACAAAAGCCAAGTGCTGAAAATGAATCTAGCTCAGAATCTGACTCAGAACCTGAAAAGGAAACCAAAATCGAGGGCCCGAAATTTGTCCTTGGATCCAAGCCAACTGTCAAAAAATCTCCTTTTTCTTTCGGACCAAAACCTCCTAAAAAGCCTAGTTCCGATTCTGACTCTGAGTCCGAAGTAGAAATCAAAGGTCCTACATTTACTTTCAATAAACCTATCCAAGACAAGGTTTTCAAGTTACCTTCTAACAAAGGCACAATAGTCTCTGAATCAGCAAATAAAGAAGAGGAAGTATCCATCAGTAATCCAGATGAGAATTCAGCTGGTGCTTTTGGTTCAAAAGAAGCTCCAAATCCATTTTCATTCAACCCCCCAAAATCAGGCGAACCTGCATTTTCTTCAGCTGATAAAAAGGTTGAGGACATTGAAAATACTCCCGCATTCTCATTTGGTACGAACCCAACCACTGTTGGTAAATCATTATTCGGTGAGAACTCTCAAGCGAAACCCGCATTTTCATTTGGTTCTTTTAGCAAAACATCAGATAAATCTGAAAATAAACCAGCAGATAAGCCATCGTTCACTTTTGGTTCAACTTCAAAGCTAGAAGAATCAAATGGTAAGCCATTTTCATTTGGTGCTGCAGCAACAGATACATCGGAAAAGAAACCTGCTTTTGGAGCAACAAATCCACAAGAGAATAAGTCCTCTTTTACCTTTGGATCTACTGCTAAACCAGCCGAGAAAACTAATACGGAGTCTAAATCATTTTCTTTTGGCTCTGCTCAAGCAGGTGGTAGTGGTAATCCTTTTACATTCACACCTCAAAACAAGACAGAAGATGCTAAAAACCCAGCCGAAAGTTCAACTTCTGATGCACCAAAACCATCTTTTCAATTTTCCTTCAATCCACCTAAAAATACAGCAACGCCTGAAGTTGATAACCAAAAGCCTGCATTTTCATTTGGCTCTTCAACAAATACCTTTGGGAATAACAATGCCTCCCTAGGATTCTCATTCAATGCCAATAAGTCAGAGGAAAAGCAAGATGCAGATCCTTCTAAAGATTTAGTGGAAGAAGAAGAAACTGGTGGAAATTTCGAACCTGTAGTCAAGTTATCAGAAAAGGTAGAAGTAACCCCAACCGGTGAGGAAGATGAAGAAGTCTTGTACACTAAAAGAGCAAAATTAATGTTATTTAGTCCAACTAATAAGGAAGAGCCTTATGCTAATAAAGGCCTTGGAGAATTGAAAGTCTTAAAGTCAAAAGCAACTAATAAATCTAGGATGCTAGTTAGGGCTGATGGTGGACTAAGGGTATTACTAAATGCCTTGGTTTCCAAGGATATGACTTACAGTACAATTGGTAATGGTTCAATGGTTAGAGTACCCACCGTTGACCCAGCGACTAAGTCAATTGAGACTTATGTATTGAAAGTAAAAACTCCAGCAGACGGTCAAGATCTTTTGAAGGTTTTAAACGATGCTAAAATTTAATCTCTTCAATTTTAAATATTGTACTATATCTGTTTGATTACATTAATATACTTATTATTATTATTCTAGTACATAATTCTAGTATTAATTAAACCGTATTTTCTATAAAATTTATAAAAAGAATTAAAATTCATGGGATCAAATAATAGTATTATGCCGGTTATTATATCAATAATCGACTTTGAATATTAAATCCATTAATTCATCCTCCACTCCAACATTCAAGTACTTCTTATACTTTGGAGTGGATTCTTCATTACTTATTGATATATCATCTTGAATTCCCAAAGTGGTTAAAATATCGTCCTTATTGCCAAATAATCTGAATGAAACTTGTTTCAAAAGTCCTAACAAGCATTTAAGCAAAAATGCATCGTTTTCAAATATAAAGATATCAAAAACTCGACTGCTCAATCCAAAATTTAAAATATTGGTAAATAACGCCATGAGAATATCCGGAACATAGTCCATAGAAGCAATACCAACTAATTCAAAATGAATGAATAGTCTAGGAAAATCTCGTTTTAGAATAGCTTCGTATTTCTTGATATAGAGTTCATTCAATGAAAAATTTAAGTGAATCATTTCATCGAAATTTCCATCAGTTTTTGCGATAATTCTTTTAAGCAATATCGCTGGAAGATCCCTTTTGAATATGTTACATATGTTGATGAATGTATCATATAAATTCTTATTTTTATAGTACATTAGTGCCACTATATTAGCTAATCCCTCAAAGTAATAAAATTTTATATTTTCCAAATTTTTTTCATTGACTTCTGTCTTATTCGTTATTTCATTCCAGTAGATAACTAAACAAAAACTAATTTTTGTTAGTAATCGAAAAATTTCTGGTTGCTGGAAATAATTTATTTCTAGGTATACAAAGCGTAATTTTTGTCTGATACTATTATAGATGAATTTGATGTTGGATTCATCCACAGTAGATGATGCATTTAAGTTATTCATCTTCTGTAGAATTGATTCGAATAATGAAAAATAGCGGTTGCAAAATTTTTCATTCAAATTTAAGGAATTGCCAATTTGTTTGCGATATATTCTCGAGCTTAGGTCATATGGTACACCTCTCCAATACATTTTAATAATTTCTTTATGTCTTTTTTTCTTATTATGTTGAGAGAATCCTTCGACATTGGTATCTGATAAGAATAAATTTTCCCATTTGACAATGTCCTTTTTTTTCAACTTTCTATTTTTTTCTAAGCGTTGAATTCTACTTGATCTATATTGAGACTCTTTCAATAATGCTTGGTAAATAAGATTTTCAGATTCTTTATGATGCTTTTGTCTATCATAAGATGATTTTGGAGGAAGCCAAGTGGGCCTTGTAAATGAATAATATTTAGACTTTTCTGAAAAACTGGGCGAGCAAGACGAGCCTAAATTAGGTAAGGATGAATTAGACGCTGGCCTTGGATAAATGGATTTTAGTTGTACTACCTGTATTTGATCGACAGTTGAACTAGAATCACACCTTGGAGGAAGGGTAACAGGTCTTCGTGTATTAAACAGATCAGATGGCTTCGAAGAAGCCGATAAACTCAAATTTTTAAAACTGTTTAAAAGCTTTATTCTCTGTCTTCTTTCTTCATATATTTGTAGATATTCATTTTGATTGAACATTAAAGTAAAATCATAGGCATCTTTAGACAAATTTAAGTCATGCAAATCCAATGTAGATAATGATTTGAATGGAAGTTCAGGCATGCTATTCAGCAAAGTTGAATTAAGAGAATCTTCACTAGTACAAGAGCCGGTATCATTATTGCTTATCAGGCTTATGAGTGACGAAGCCCTTGTAGAGTTAGTCAATGAAGACATTCTATTATTTTTAGCGAACAATACATTATCTCCATAAACCCCAGAGCCCAAATGTGTAGTCATGGGAACATTGAAGACGTACGTATTATCGTCAATATCTTCTTCATCACTCTCTTCATTATATGGAACACTAAGAGATTCATTTGAAAGTCCCTTAAACTTAGATATGCTATCATTAAGTTGCAATTTTCGCAACTTAAGTCTTTGAGAAGGTGTTAAACTCAGAGGCGTCTTATCCAACAGTACAATGTATTGAGAAGTATTTACACTTGACATAGACTGGGGATTATTAGAGCCAAAACTACTGCCAGATGCAGATCGACTGATACCACTTCCAGCTATAACTGAGGGATCCAAATTGTTGTTATTTATGTTTTTGCTATTGTTTATTTCACCTTTCTTCTCTCTTGTGTTGAGAGGGTCAACCATCTTGGTTAAGTTTCTGGGAAAAACGGATCTTTTTATAACAGGACCTCTCCCTAAGTTAATATCCTCAAGGTTATCGTCCTCTAGAGCCTTGGGAAAATTGATATTCTCTTTAGACTTCAAAGCTATTGTCATTGGTGCTTCTATGCAAATTTGAAAGTTCTACTATAAAGCGAGTAAATATTATTGAATGGACGCTTTTCTGACAGGGGCTTTTCTTTATTAACAATTACAATTAGTGAACCTTCTTTATTGTATATTTCATAGGCTTTATATTAGCAGGTGAGAATTTTATTGAACAATGTAGGTTTGAAATCGTAGTTTTTACTCAATATAGAAAGAGGCTCCTTTGTGTCTCGGGACTAAAAATAGATAGAAGACTTTATCACTAAGCCCTTTCACACAATTTTCGAATCTTTACTGTAAATTTTAACGAAAATACTAATGAATACAACTTTTTCAAAGTAACACTTTATTCTTCTTTGAAGTCTATCTATAGCTGGTGTTTCAATCTGATTATGGAAATTAGTAAGTATCATAGATCGTATGAGATACGCGATTTAAAGTAGAATTTTTCACTAGCGCGATTATGAAAAATTATCTTTGGAATAGAATACGTTTATCGAGAAACTATGTACTATAAACAATTACTATATACATGTCGCATAAATAGGGAAAGCTTCACTTACTTTGTTTGTTTTCATCTTTCATGTTGAAGAATTTGCCCAAAAACTTTCCTATTCTATTTAATTTAGAAGGGTGCAAATCTTTCTCATCGTAGGTTTGATCGATATTCTTCTCTTCTTCGTCCATGTCCAACTTCCAATGAGCATCAGTTCTCTTTGCATTCTTATCATTGTAAGCATCGGCCAATGCCTCCAACAAAGCGGTTTGGATCGGAGTGTCAGGGACCAAAGTCTTGACGTTAAGAACAACCTCCATATCGCCTCTATTGTTGACGTTTCTACCTATTGGAACACCCTTCTCTGGAATTGTCAAGGTTCTTCCATTCTGAACACCTGGTCTTATCTTCAATTTGATATTTTGACCATCGATAGTAGGTACCACAATTTCACCACCCAAGGCAGCAGTAGTCATCAAAATGTCTTGGTTGACAATAATCTTATTATTAGACCTGGAGAATACTGGATCCTTCTTCACATGGACTCTAATAATCAAATCACCATTTCTAGTTTGGTTGTATGGATCTTTGGTAACGATTGGAGAATCACCCGCGCCAGGAATTCTAAGTCTAGTGCCGTCATCAATACCACAAGGTAAATCAACATTAGTAGATTTTGGTACTTCTTGAACACCATTACCATGACAAGTTCCACAAGCGTCGCTCTTTGGAATAGTAACACCAGTTCCGTGACATGTGCTACAAGTGGATGACATTTGGAATCCGCCAATTATGTGCGTACTTTGACCAGTACCATGACATGTTGAACATGTAGCCTTCTTCTTACCTTGCTTTAATCCACTACCGTTACAAGTATTACAAGAGTCTACTGCTTTGTAATTCACTCCAACTTTAGTACCAAAAATGGCTTCTTTAAATGAGATAGTTTTTAACACCTCAATATTGTCACCAACATGCTCAGTAACGAATTGGCTTCTGCCTCCAGCACCACCTGCCCCTCCGTTAAATGCTTGTTTGAATAGGTCTTCAAAATCGAAGCCCATTCCCCCGAAAGGGTTGCCTTGAGCGCCACCAAATGGGTTACCTTGTGCACCTCCAAACGGATTGCCACCAGCAAACGGGTTGGAGTTTCCATTTGCATCAAATGCACTAGATCCGTATTGATCATATTGCGCCCTCTTTTCAGTATCGTTTAATAACTCGTATGATTCTTGAATCTTATGAAATCTTTTCTCAGCATCTTTTTCTTTGTTCACATCAGGGTGGTATTTCTTGACCAACTGATAATACGCTTTTTTGATATCCTTTGCTGAAGCATTTTTTTCCACTCCTAATGTTTCATACGGGTTAAAGTTAATAAGTCCTCTACCGGAGACATGAAATCTTCTGATAGAATTATAATGTCTTCTAGCACCTGCGTTTTTAGCTACCTTGAAATTTAATGAAGGTCTGGCTATACTCGAAATAGAACGCTTGAAATTGAAGTACACATTTGGATATAAACTAGATTTCACCATCTCTTAATCTATAATACGATTGTTGAAAGGAAATATTCTTTTTACTATGCTGCTATTAGTTGTCTAGTCTTTGAAAATACTATTCTATTATATTAAGTCTTCTAAATGATTCTAGAAATTGAAAAAAATCAAAAAAATCAAAAATTCACGTGACTATATATACTTCAATAGTAGCGTCTTATCAAAGAGTACTTAGCTACTTTGTCAAATTACAGATCCTAGTATGGATTACTTAGCAAGACATAAATTGACTTATTAAAAGATAAGATGAAAGAAATATCTAGGAATATATATACTCGATTCTTTTTTGCTGGGAACATGATAATGAAACAAAGCTCTCTTAGCATTTACAATATGCCAAACTTAAAATTTCATATCCCAAGAGTCTAATTTCATAGTACCATTTTCTTGCATATTAATGTGCATCTTGAAGGCATCCTTCAAAATATGAGGTTCGTGTAAACAACCACTCTTCTTAGCGTGGAAGCTAGCTCTATCGAAGTATTCACGTAATTGGTCTCTGTAATCTGGGTGAGCTGATTTTTCAATGATAACTAAAGCTCTTTCCTTTGGAGACAAGCCTCTCAAATCAGATAAACCTTGTTCGGTAACAAGAACATCCAAGTCGTGTTCGGTTTGATCAACATGGGAAGCCATTGGTACAATACAAGAAAGACCAGTTGGGTCAGTCTTAGTTGGTCTAGCAGATGGAGTGTGCATGATGGATAATTTGGCATTTCTTAAGAAATCACCAGAACCACCTAAACCGTTCAACATTCTAGAACCCATAACATTGGTAGAGTTGGCATGAGCATATATGTCGACTTCGACCGGGGTATTCATAGCAATTGTACCTAATCTTCTGATAATTTCTGGTGAATTGGATACAACTTGTGATCTTAAACATAATTTCTTGGAGTAAGTGTCCCAGTTATCGTAAAATTTCTTAAAGCCATCCTCAGTTAATCTAATAGAAGTAGCAGTAGCAAAATCTAAAGAACCAGATTCAAAGAAGTCTAAGAAGGAATCTTGTAAAACTTCTGTCCAGACGGTCAAGTTTTTGAATTTAGAGGAAGCTAAACCTTCGACAACAGCATTGGCAATATTACCAATACCAGATTGTAATGGATGCAAATTAGATGGTAATCTTCCCATTTTAACTTCATGTTCAAGAAATTCAATCAAGTGACTAGCAATATCTTGAGACATCTTATCAGATGGGGTATTTGCGGGAACCTTATCACTAGTTTGAGATTCAACAATTGCAACAACTTTAGATGGATCGACTGGAATTGCAGTTAATCCAGTTCTAAAATCGGCTGTGGTGTGAGGATAAGGTTGTCTGAATGGAGGATTAACTGGAACGTCAATATCGTGAATACCTTCGAAAGAGGGAGTCTTGGTGTTGACCTCGATAATGATCTTATCAGAGACAGAAATCATTTCTGGAGAAGCACCAACAGCTGGACCTGGGACAATGGAACCATCTTCGGTGATGGCAGTAGCCTCAATGATTGTGTAATCCAACAAATCGTTGTCCTTTTCTCTGGTGTAAAAACCGTAAGTCAAATCTTGTGGAAACATAGACAAGTGCTTATCAAAAAACTGAGTTCTTCCATCATTGATGGCCTTGGCAATTGGCTTCCCAACTTGATGTGGAGATCTTCTCAAGATCATGTTGTTTTCAGCCCATCTACTCTCTTCTGGCCCAGCAGAAGCTCCTACAAACAAATTGAATCCTAATTTTCCTTGCAATTTGTTCTTTTCAACGTGGTTTACCAATGCTTCTGGAACTACCTTTGGTGCCCCAACACCTGTGAATCCTGACCAGCCCAAGTATTGACCGTGTTTGAATAAGTCAATGCACTCTTCTGCAGTTCTTAACTTCTTTAAATATGGAGCGTATCTAACTCTTTGTTTTAAAACAGCTGACATTATTAACCTATATGCTTTCTTTACTCAATTCAATAAATAAAATCGAAAATCAATATCTGAATAATATATATACCCGCTACGATTTTTATTCGTTCGTATAACAGTTACTCAAAAATTTCAAATTTCTCAACAAAAATGTTTCTGAGGTTGGAACACTTAGCTAATAGAAATCAATGTTTCCTACAACTACTAAAAAAGCGGGGGATATTAATACTGGAGATGCGACTGCCTTTATATAGCCTAGAAAATGCCAACATTTACCAGGGACCTGGGTTGTTAACGGCATTGGCTGGCACGCATATAGAAAAATCTATATTATGTTGAGATAAAGATAGTCCTACCTCGGAATGAACTAATCCGGCAGAATTAAGCCCATCACCATATTGTATATGTTAACATCGCATTTACAGGGAAGTTCGGGAGTTATATATATTTTAGGAGTAGTATAAATGTAAAAAGTTTGAGTGCCAGTACAAGAGGGGCGCCAATGAGTCAATTCTCTGGAACCATTTTTAAACTAACTGAAATTTGTATGATTGCAAATTTATCAGAGGGGATGACATAAAGCTACAGTCTGGATCGATGAAAACCTGGGGGATGAAGATCATGAGACCAGAGACTACATCAGATCAGTAGTGTCGACTAAAGTCCGAAAGTGTAGGTTGAGAAGCGATGCAAGAAGCTCGAATTTAGTTAGAATCAATTTCATATTCCCATATTCGCACTGCGATTTTGACCGAATTGTCCAATTATCGTCAGTTTTTAGGAGTTTGGAACAAAAAGGTGCAATAACTGAAAAACACAATCAGTTTCCACGGAAAAGAGTCGGAATTTCGGAGTTGAGCTATTTGTCTTTTGCTGAAATATATACACACTATTGGAAGTTAAGCTTGGTAGCCTTGAACCTGCTGACCTTGATCGGATTACCGTTCTCGTCCACCGGTTCCAATTCTAACTCCAGCTGCGTTTTCTTGTAACCGACCTCGTTGCTTTGAAAGATTATCTTTTGTCTTAACTTTTGATAGTTTGTAGCGACTTCACGATCCAAAAATTCGTCATGTAGTGACATGTCTTCCATATCCTGTGAGCTATCGAAATCTGCATTCTCGAAATCTTTTTCTACAATTTCATCAACCAAAATTGGTCCTTCTTCATCATCCGAGTCAACATGGGCTGTAATTATTTCGTCCAACTGTGGATCAAAAGAATTCTGGGGTTTAGCGTCTCGTTTAGGGGCTGATGATGATGTGGTACTTGAACCAGGCATAGACTCTATCATTTTGTTAAGCACATTAAAATCTTCTAACTTATCTACAACGGGACCTTCGGTAGCGATATCGTCGTCGTACATCCCTAGTATATACGCCTTTGCCATTGTATCTGTATCATCTAAAAGGTTCCCGTAGTCTAAAGTGGTTTCTAAAACTGCAGAATCTCCATCTTCAGTCTTTCTCTTCGCTTTTTGGCTAACTGTATTTTCGTATATGTCTTGCTCGGCTATCACTGAATCACTTCCCGACCTGTTATTGAAAAACTGGGATTTACATTCAAGAGATAAACCGACCACTTCATCCTGTTGTGTCATGTTTTTCTTTTCTGTCTCGCTTATGTCGCTTAGATCAATGGAACTTTTACTAAATGTGAGATTTTGTTTGGATCTTTGAGCTTTGAATTTTGAGACCTTTTTGGGATTAGGATTTGTCGTTTCTTCTTCAATAATGTCTGAACCGCTTTCTACGATATCATTAAGGGGGGCTTCGACGTCTTTTATAGCATGTTCATGATTAGTAGTTGGAGAAGTAGCTTTCATGATTTGAGATTTAAATTTTGAAAGTTTTCTATGACTGGTGAACTCCTTATCAAGTTTATCTTCTGTCTCTGCGATAGAATCACTAATTAATTGAATTCTATCTATAGTTTCTTCTTCCTGCTTCACAAAGCTTGAGTCATTTATATCTATCCTCTTCGCCTTTTCTCCAGATAATTTAATTGGAAACGTATTACTTCTTCTAGGATCCTGAACTCTCATTTTATTATACTGGGATCTAGCAGAGGCATTGCGCTCATTCACAAGCTTTTGGAAGCCATTACTATCAGTAAAAAAGTCAGTTTGGCTTTCAGGCGTTGCTGAAAACCCCTTTTCAACTACAAACTCAGTTATTGGTGCTTCGGTCGAAATGTTGGTTGATGAATCAATAGACGACGGCATGATAGATTTGTTGATTAGCTTTTGTTGTTTGAATCTGGAGAAATTTTGACTTGAATGCTCTATCTTTCTTAGTTCCTCACTAACATTCTCAATTTCATTTATTTCTAGCTCTTGAGCGAATGTAACTGATTTTTTTACCCTTTCGGTAGTAGTATATGCATCCTTCAATATCGACTTGGTCTTAATAGGTACAGATTGTATTGATTCAACAAGCTCACCACTTAAATTACTTTTTTCAAAAGATTTCCTTTGTCTATTAGCCACTATATTGCTCCATAATAAATCATTGGCTTTCATCCCATTGTTGTTATTGCTACTGATGAAAGACATTTTCTTTCTTCCATATAACAATTCATCTGCAATATCTTCTTCTTCTTCTTCTTCTTCTTCTTCTTCAAAATCAAATTCCCATTCTTCATCATCTGCAAATGATACTTCATTGTCCGCAGAATCATCAAAATCATCAGCTAGAATTTCCAACTCCAAAATATCACCAAAATTAGTGTTTACTTCATTCATAGTACTCAAGGGTAAACTTTCAGATATTCCTTCTATATTTTTTTCCCTCACAATATTTGAAATGATATTTTCTGTTTGGTTTGGTTGTATTTCATTGAAGGTGGTCCCCATTGCAAGACCATTCTCCTTCAGGTTTTCTGATGCAGCTTTGAATTGCTCAGCACATATTTGTTTCAATCTGAATTTATCCTCGGGGCTAACAGTTAGCTCGTCAATTTTAAGTAGTAACTCATTCTGATCTAACTCTCTCTTTGAAGATAATGAGATTCTTTTTTCTTTCGCAGGGAAGACACTCATGTCTTCAAATAATTCTTTTATTTGATCAATCGCCTCTTCTTTTCGTAAATTGTCAAGAGTGCTCACATTACTTATTTGAGCCTTACCAAGTTCTGACTTTGCCTCAGGCTTATCTTCAGATTCATTCTTTTGCTCTGACTTCTTTTCAGATTTTCCATCTAATTTGTATAATTTATTGTTTACCTTTGAAAACAATATATTTCCATCTTCATCCAATTCTTCTTCGATATCAATAAAAGGTTCACCTTCTTCGTTTAATTTCACTTCACTTTTGTCTCGTTGCACATTCAATTCAAATATTTTATCATTGACTTTACAAGACAAAACATTCCCATTTTCATCCAATTGCTCTTGTATATCCATAAATGGTATACCATTCTCATTTAATTTAGATTCATTTTCATTATTGTTTCTCAAATTTTCTAATTTTTCAAATTGCATCATTGTATCGTTAGCTTCGATTATTTTAGCATCAAACTCATCGAGGGTGTTTGACAAATTGGAAATTCTTCTTTCTAAAAATTTAACAGCATCAGCAGCTGATTTCTCTACAAAGTAACCATCCCCCAATAAAACCATAACTCTATCCGTTTGTCTTTCTGTTTTCTTGAGTAAATCATCGTAAAGTTCAGCTTGCGATTTTAGTATCTCCCGCTTCATCTTAAGATTCTTGATCGTGATTTCAATTTGATTATGAATAATTTGCATAGAGGCTTCATCCTCTAAGCTTAATTTATCCATTTCAATAATTAATTCCTTGTTATCAGGGTTTTCTTCAAAATCATAAAATCTTTTTGCATTTATTCCTAAGTTGAAAAAATGTAGTGCACGACTTCTGTATTTACATGTTTAAGTGATTCAAAACATTCAACCATAGCATTACAAATATTGTCAATCATGTCTCCCACTACTTTACAAATCAAAATCAATTCCTTGAAGAGGTTGATTAAAGAAGAATCTTTGTATCAGCAAGAAGTTGCTGAACAAGAACAATTTGTTAATCAAATGAAGTCAAATAATACAGACGAATATGAATTGAAAAAGCAGATAGAAGTTTTAGAAGAATCACAGAGAATGGTACCAGAAGTCAGCAAAAAAATTAAGGAACACAGAGAAGCATTAATACAATTCTTAGAAACTTACAAAGGCGATGAAGATTTAACTGCAGCTAAAGAACTTATAGCCAATTAGCTAGTCATCATATATACAAAGTTAATCGAAAATATATACTGTCTATTAGTACTCACCTTTGCAAGGCACCCTGACCTCCCCTCTTAGATTCCCAATCTTGCAAAGCAAGTTCCCACTCCTCATCTTCAGATAACTTAACACCACTTTGTTCTTGCTTCAATAATTCTTCCGCTTCCTTCCTCTCCTCCTCGTCATATTCATCCTTATGCTCTACCCATCTTTCGTGTATATCGACTTCTTTGTATCCTGGTAATCCACCCTGTCTCGTAGCTTCACTCCATATCATATCCCCTCCAACCTCACTAGTACCGAAACTGTAACCATTTGCTTTGTCAATTACACTTAATAAATTGATCATAGATTGTTTATTCTCAACTGACAAGACTTCAAAGGATACTAAATTAAAGTCCTCCACCAATTCTCCTATCATCTCTGTTAATCTAACATAATTTTTACCTAAGACTGTATTAGATTCCTTTTCCAAAAGTGGAGTAAGGTATTTTAAGTCTTGAACTTCCGTATAATAATCAAGTCTGAAAGGCAACTCACCATAATTTTTTAGCATGTCAATTTTGGATATTACATTTACATGGGGCAAATCTAATTGTAACATCGACCTCAAGCTTAGTAAGAGAATAGATATATATTGTGAAGGACTTGTCAAATATAATGAATCAACCAAGGAAACAACGCAAAGTCTCACACCATTTATTTTTTTCAACTTTTTGAACACTCTATACAAGGAATTATGATGTGTAAAAAGTTCTACTTGTCCAGGACAATCGAATATTAAATAGTTCTGTTCTCTGGCTAATTTTTCAACCTTATTTGCAAACTCATCTATTATGTTTTCATCTAAACATTCCAATGCATACATTAGTCCTCCGTTAGGTCCCAAACTAAGCTCTTCCATAACCTCCTCTAGGGTGATATAATCCCTTATATCCAAGGCACAGTCAGGATAAGGTAAGCGATCATTAGCTACATCAAGGTTAATAATACACAGCTTACGTCCTATCGCAGACATGAACTGGTACATCCCATAGCAATATGTAGATTTACCTGAGCCAGGTGGTCCAATGACAATCTGTCCAAACATATATAAAACAACAGACGTAACTTAGATCGTACCGTAGATATCTATATATTCTATCATCAAATAGATAATTTAGTTATATATCATTGTGTGGTGCACTACTCTTTCTATGCCTACGAACATTCGAAGGCAATTCTTTAATATCAACATTTTAAACGAGTCCAACAATTGATCCATATATTTATCTTATAGATAAAATACAACTGTTTATTGCTCTTTTTTTACTCCTTAGTTTCAAGTGAGTCTTATTTTAAATTAAAGTAAAGCAACCATCAGTAATAGTTAAGAATGCCAACAGCAACGAACGAATCAACATTTTTATCTAAAAGTGTTGCTGTATCTCCACTAGTGCTATTATCTGTTGTTGATCATTACAATAGAGTGGCTAAGGATTCCAAAAAAAGAGTTGTTGGTGTCATTTTGGGAGACAACTCCTCAGAAACTATAAAAGTTACAAATTCATATGCTATTCCATTCGAAGAAGATGAAAAGAACCCAAGCGTTTGGTTCTTAGATCACAATTACATAGAATCTATGGGTGAAATGTTTAAGAAGATTAACGCTAAAGAAAAGCTAATTGGATGGTATCACTCAGGGCCTAAATTAAAGTCTTCAGATTTGAAAATAAATGATGTGTTCAAAAAGTACACTACAAATCCTCTCTTACTAATTGTTGATGTGCAACCAAGAGATGTAGGAATCCCAACTGACGCATACTATGCTGTCGATGATATAAAGAATGATGGATCTGCCGCCGAAAGAACCTTTGTGCATGTACCATCTTTAATTGAAGCTGAAGAAGCTGAGGAAATTGGTGTTGAACATTTGTTAAGAGATATAAGAGATCAAGCAGCAGGTAATTTATCTTTGAAAGTAACTCAAAGCTATCAATCATTATTAGGTTTGCATCAGAAATTAAGAGAGATAGCAAACTACTTAGATAAAGTCTACCGAAAGAAGATACCAATCAATCACACAATATTAGGTAAATTACAAAATGTTTTTAATTTGTTACCTAATGTAGTTGGAAGTGATGTCAACTCATCTAGCTCTAACTCAAGTAATCCGTTAGCTACTGCATTTACTGTTAAAACTAATGATGAATTAATGATGGTTTATATCAGTACATTGGTTAGAGCTATAATCGCTTTTCATGACTTGATCGAAAATAAATTAGAAAATAAAAAACTCAATGAGAAAAATTCCAGTTTATCTAAACAAGATTCAGAGCATCCAAGCAAGGATAAAATGGAAGAAGATATTGCTCCCAGTACATCTTAATATAATGAAATGTGTAGAAAATAGATCAAATTTTATTAACAGCCATTTTCGTAAATCGATTGATACTAAACAATTAGTAGTGTGGTGGTAAACTTTTCCACAAAAAAAAATATAGAAAGGTTTATCATACGAATGCTTGGATTCATCTTAGTAAAATAGCTCTTGCCTAGGAATAGCTAAATAATCTTACTAGCGTGGTTTTGTATATATTTAATGAGAAACTATGTCACATAAAATTTTGATACCTGCTAGATTTAACTATGCGACCAATTTCAACTTCTTCTTCCAAAACACCAAGAAGAACTTCCATTTGAATCAAAATTTTATTGGAAACCAATATTTGAATTCAACTTACAGTAAAATTGTTATAAAGACACGAAATAAAAGTATAATAACTTCAAAATCTATTTCTAATAGCTCAATTCAATCAAATCCTCAATCGTCGGATCGTAATTCATTGTTGGAAAATGTGGCTAGCAAAGTGTTAAATTGCAGAGAGCCAGTTTCCAAAAAGTCTGAAACAGAAAATTATATTCCATTCAAAGTAACACCAAAATGCTCTAAGATAAAAGAAGATCGAGATATTCAGGGTGCTAAATCAGATGTGCATTCTGTAATAAAGCCATATATTAAGCTAACAAAACCGAACTTGACTGTTTTAGTTACTTTAAGTTCAATTTGCTCCTATGCTATTTCTCCATATACGGCTTCAGTTCCTGAACTTCTATTTCTAACTGCTGGTACTGCTTTATGTTCCGGTGCTGCTAATGCGATAAATATGGGAAGAGAACCAGAATTTGACAGACAAATGCCTAGAACTGTTGGAAGACCAGTTGTTCGTGGGTTAATTACACCTTACCAAGCCTATAAATTTGCAGCAGTAGCTGGAACTATAGGTTGTTCAATGTTATATGTAGGCGTAAACCCTACAGTATCGTTTCTAGGATTTGTGAATATTTTGTTATATGGTTGGATTTATACTTCACTCAAAAGAAAACACATTATAAATACATGGGTAGGGGCAATCGTTGGTGCTATTCCACCTTTAATGGGTTGGGCTGCTTCATCACCTTTAACTCATCCAGGAGCTTGGTGCTTAGCTGGGTTATTATATGCCTGGCAGTTTCCACATTTCAATGCTTTATCACATAATATTGCTGATCAATACCAGAAGGCCGGATATGTAATGACTGCCGCTAAAAACCCTATGTTGAATGCAAGAGTAGCTCTCAGATATTCCATTTTAATGTTTCCTCTTTGTTTCGGGCTAAGTTATTGGAGTATAACCGATTGGTACTTCCAAATTGACTCAGCAATTACCAATAGCTGGCTCACCTACTTAGCTTACAAATTCTGGAAACAACAAAAACAAAACTATTCAAAAGTTACAAAACCTACAACTGAAGGAATTGCATTGGCCAGCATTCATGCTAAAAAATTATTCTGGGGATCAGTATGGCAATTACCAGCAATTCTTATATTAGCCATGCTACATAAAAAGGGCCAATGGGACAAACTTTTAAATTATTTAGGCTTTCAATGTCACCAAGCTGAACCGTTAAAACCAATATAGAGTTCTACAAATCTATTCATATAAATTGCATATTTATATATCATCATACAAAATAAAATAATATATCTTTACATTCTGAACTAATCAAAGCCAAGAAACATTAACAAATACTAAATACTAAAAACATTGTAAAATCTATAATAAATATATTCATCAAAAATATAAACATTGAAAAAAATTAGCATCTACATTACTAAAGTAAAAAAGGATTTAGATTAAAGATTTTAACTATAAAAAATTGTACAACAAAATTTAGAAATATATACACCATCTAAATATTAACATTAACATTACAAAATATCAAAGAATTAAAAAATACTCAATTAAAAATATCAAGCATAATTCCAATCAAAAAATAACACCACAAACATATTCTCAATACCAAAATCCAACTTAAAGCTAACATCCAATAAAACACTATCACCACGCCAAAAACCAAAAACACCTCTAAATAATAAAATTTCTAAGAACCCAACCAAAAAACAAAAACCGACCAGCAGGGAATAAACAAAACATAATCTAGTATTATAACTAATAATTCAATTCACTAATGAATACTAAAATATCAACAGATACATAAAATATAGTCACCAAAAGTGAGAATAAAACTAATACATTCACCATAAAATATAAAGACATATACACAACTAATTAAACTCATCTCCTAGAACAAGAAAATAATTCTCTTATTTAAGAATTGTTACTAAACTTATTAAAGTCTCAATTAATTCAAGAAGGAAATATATATATTCTATTAAAGTAAAGTCGTTATCTCAGTACAATAAATGTATAGTACCTTTACCAAAAGTATCTATTAACCTAAAGTTAAAGTACACGATAATAACTTTAATTATCCGCCCTAACTTAAAGATCTTTCTAATTACATATCTAACAATATAATTGTATAGAGCCCTACTGATATAACCTTGTCAACCTAATTAATCCAACAATATCGATACTATACTATTGAATAGTATTTGTATGAATCAATTCCACTAGTTCTAATACAATACTCTATACCTTTTTATTTTAATACCATTTTAAAAACTTCTATGTCTTATTCTGCACCAAGTTTTATTACTAATATAAATTTTTAAAATTAATAAATCATAAAATATTAATTCATAGTTAAAATCTCCAAATATATGTCACACGCAATTGCTACTATACATTATAGCATAAATTCTGAATCTCAATTTTATTGTTATAATTTAATGAAAACAGATATATTACATTTTCGTAAAGTTTCTTTAATAATAGCCTAAATACATTATTCAACACAATTCTTGATTCTCAATATTTACTAGACATACAGCAATTTAAATAAATGGTACCCAAATTATATCCCAATTTAGAAAATACAGCTAATTATCTTACAAAGATGATAATGTAAACTGAATTTAAGAAAGCAATAATGTTCAAAGTAAAATAAAAACATAAACCAATGGTGATTATGATAATATTTCAATTATACCATAAATTCAAATAACAATAGTATTTCCGAATTTCCTTCATGTATACTTTGATGTTATTGGAAAATACCTACAATAGCTTTTTAAAATAATAATATCAGAGATTATGGCGATTGATTAAATGCTATTTATTGCAAATACTCTTTAATTTTAAAAGCATTCTTGACTTCTATTATATATTCAAAGATTTTCTTAGTTTCAGCTATAGTATATCAAATATTATGGCGATTGATTGAATGCTATTTATTGCAAATTTTAAAAGCATTCTTAACTTCTATTATGTATTCAAATATTTTATTAGTATCAGCTACAGTATAATTATATCAATTTACATGTTCATTATTATTATAAAAATTAAACGCTACATTATTAAATTCAAACTACATATCCTTCCAGCTCTATCTGACCTGAGAAAAATTCATAATATTAAATGAATTAATTGATGATAACACCCTATCCTAAAAGCGAAACATACAGTAATTTCGCGGCCTATCTCTCTAATCATTTGCTACAAAAATATATTCAATGTAAAATAAATTCTATTTTGATTCGAATCTAAATAATGATGATATTTATACATATCCTAATCATTATCAAAAATAAAAATATAAAATATCCGAAATATCAAGCAAAAAGAAGATTATTGATTTAATAATTATTAGCTATCTCTCAAATATAAAAAATAAATTAATAGAAATATATCCATATCCTGCCTATTAACCACATGATAAATGATTTACCATTTATCACTTCTTATGTCTAAATTATAACATATAGATTTAATAGAAATATACTCACATCTTATTATTAACCAAATAGATGAACAATTGATTTTCTATTTATTAGTTTCCTTTAATAATTGGATTGTTATGTATTTTGCCTTCTCTCATTTATGTAGCAGTTTGAGATATTGTTATACAATGTTATTTAGCAATATTTTTTCATAAAAATTAAAATTAAAATTGCTATAGATATTATATATAAATTGCAATGGATTAGGTACAGAAAATTCAATAATTAAAGAAGAAAAGATAAAACAGTGGCATTGAAATTGTACATAGAGGAAGTTAATCAATAATTGATCTTTATTGGAATACTACATAAATCGGAGTTCACTTTTTCCATTACCTTGCCTTAAGCCAGAAATACCTGTTTATCTGAATCACGATATGCCTGTAAAACGATTTGTTTTTGGGGTGTAGCTAATGGTAGTGGCAATCTGAACTAACAATTTGATGGAAAAGCTTGTTGAATTCCTTTGAGGACAGGTAGAGTTACCTAAATCAGCAAATAAAGTGTATTGACTTTTGGAAGAATCTGAACAGGCTAAAAATTTTGTCGAATTTTTATAGGTAAGAAGTGAATCAACTATACCGAAATGCTCTGAAGATGAGCCGGATGAATTGGTTGTTGTCAATTTGTGTTGTTTGTCTACGAATACATCTGTTGAGGAGGGATGAACAGTTGTATTGGTAGCATTTGCTAGTGGAAGATTTAAAACGTAACCTTTGTTTGCCTTAATTTTCCCGAAGAAAGCTTTATCATCAACATCTAAAACCAAGTCTTCACCATCAAATTTAACTAAATTATACTGAAACTGCGTACCATTGTGAAAAGCGATAAGAGAAAATGTAGGCGACGATGCCTCAAAAAACCTTTTTTTAACCACAAGTCCGTTAATTTCAACGGAAAACAAAAGCAAAGCCAAAATTAATTGAATTAAATTCATTGTATAGACTTTCTTAGATATACTGCAAAAGTACTCTTGAAGAATATTCTAGTGGAGACTCTTTCATCAATTTATATGAAATATCTGAACTGCCGCAATGTTAGTTCAATAGACTATGCATAAGAGCTTCTGGGGTCATCTTTATTGCAGATGCGGATCCTTAGCAGCCATATTAATCAGTAAGATGTTAATAATTCTGAAATTGCTTTGTATTCACCGAGGCTTATTATATTTAAGGTACTATATTCAGAACGTTGGTTGAAATCGAAGCTTTGAAGCTTATTAAGTCATAGTCTGAATGAATTCCAGCCCAAATTCCAGATGCTATCTTAGTCTTGTAAACTACCTCATTCAATTTACTTGCTCGAACCAATCATTGACACAGTGAAATTTATAATCAATTAGCTATCCGGCGTCTCCAGAAAGTGATTTAGTGCGGCAGTTCTTTTTCAAGTGAAATTATGGCTTAAAGCAGTAATCGAAGGTTCTGTAAGTATAATATGCACTACGGCCGCAAATTCAGATTCAGTTACCTTGCTCTCAAAACACATTCCAAGAGCTACTTGGAAATTTACTGTCAGCCTCAGTGCATCTTCTGAGCAACTAAATTCAATATTTATGAGAAGTTAAAAATAAAATGACAGTTTTCGTTGAAAAGAATCTTTCACTTAACATTGCTCTTGAAGTTGGACGACATAGGGAGTTAAAATTGAAATTAATATCCTAAATTAGAAATTTAGATAGATAGCTCTAAATATGCGCCATAATAACCATCCGTCATCATTAGTAATTTGTTATTGGTCAGTTTAACGAAAATAAACTTATTCGTCAATTTATTGTCTTTGAGAGTATCATATCTCCCATGTTCCAAAATTAAATAAAAAAGTAGCTACTCAAAAATATAAAGTTCATATCTTTCAAGCTATGATTCAAAAAAAATTTTCAAGGATTTTCAATGACTTTTACTCTTCTTTTCGATTTTAAAATCATCAATTCAATGGAAAAAAACAGAACGTAATTTATCTTTGAATCATCCTGCATCCATAAAGGGTTCAAAGGTTCATGTCTCACTAAATTTAGTTGACAGCTTTCTGGTGTGTACACGATAGATTGCCCTTAAAAATATACTTTAACTTATAACTGATCTTAAAAAACATCATTTAAAAGGAATTGTGAATATACATGTACTTAATTATTTTTGTGGTATATATTGCTACTTTAGGTTGCACTTTCGCCAATACAGATATCGAAAAGTCTCTTCAAGAATCAACTAGAATAGATGATACCGATAATATAATGAAATGGAGCTTAAGTATTGTATTCACTTGTGATTTAAAATCTAAGAAATCGCGCAAAGCAATTGAATCATTTCAATCAAGTAACCTCAATATCACAGATAGTCTTTTTGGGTATGATGATTTTTTCAGCCATGTTGAAACTTATGAAGACATTATGAAGGTTATCTTAAAAGAGAAGACATTTCAGGAATCCTTAGAATTCATGTATAAAAATAAAAAATTTCTACACAACGAATATCCAATCAATAATTCTTTTCTTTACGAAATTATGGGTGCAGATAGAGATAAAGATGAAGTTAGAATTGATCCTGCAGCATTTCACTACAGAGATCAAACGAGGCTTGCCAATTCCCTTGTTCCATTATATGTGTTTTCCACAATTTTAGGGTTGTTGGCTTATATCTCTAAAGTTAGAAACGTTCGTAAGTTACGCTTTTTGTCATTTGATATTCAGCTTTCGGACCTATCACGAATCTTATTCAAATTCCTTATACTTCAATTTATCTATAATATAACTTATTTGATTTATTTAATTTTGTTTATTAATTTCAAGTTTTTCAGAAGATCTAATTTATTGCATTTGATTATAATTGGATTTAGATCATTCGTCAAGGTATTAAGTTTCCACATAGGTTCAACTATATTTATTCAAGGGTACTGTATATTTGATTTTTCTGATCTTTTACTTGTCAATCCTACTTCCTTTCTACTCACCGTAGCATATACTCTTACAGATGTTGGTGTGGAGTTTTACAGAAATTTTTATGATTGGGATCGCCAAATGAGACATATGCATGGAATTACACATACAGATGATGAAATATTAATTATTGTAACCTCTGTATTTAAAATGATATTGATTGCTTTCATTGTTCTTAAATTTATTCAAACATGTAAATTGAACAAGAATTCGGACAATCTTCATAGATTCAAAAAGTCTTTCGTTATCATTTCAGCTGTTTACTTCTTAATGCCGCTTATCAGAATTCCAGCTGATTTTGACTTTTATTCTTTAGTCCTGTTCTATGACGATAGTTTAACATTTTGGCACTCCGAAAGTATTGCTGTACCAGAGTTATGGGGAATTGGAGTAACTGTCTATTTAACTTGTTTGTGGGCAGAAAGGTTCGAGACTAACAGCGGTGGTCTGCCTATACAATTCTAAACAATTCATTCGTTATATGCTTTTTTGATGTGTTATAGATCTTATCTACATAAAACTGCATTTATATAAATATTTTTATTAGAATACAGTTGATTTTAATGTAAGAGAAAGCCATGGCAGCTGAGACAGAAGAAAACCTAGGTCTTACATTTTCTTGCTAATCAATTTCATCTATCTAACTTGCAATTCTTCTGATGTCGAATTCAGCTCTGTAGTTGTTACATGACTTGATAAATTTTAAATATGTAGCTACTTTTTAGAGTGTCCGTAGTCAATCATATGTGCCTTCACAAATTTAAAAAATCTCTAAATTAGTTTTTTTTGACGTTACAGTTTAATCATACTTTTAATTCTCTTGACTTGAATATTAATAATTCAAAAATAGCTTTAGATTCTGTCTTTGATTTTACTAAGGATTTTTCAATTTTGCACTCGTTTAGACCATTATTCATATCCTCATATAGCTGGTGTACCAAAGCGGCAACACATATATTAATGACTTTTTCCTTTTTGTTTTCATTTCTAAAATCTTAATATCTTAAGCCCATATGAGTGTTTATATTGTTTCTAGGAGTAGAACTCCGATAGGTTCATTCAAAGGTGATTTTATCTCTCTTATCTTAATCAGATCTCGGTGCTCATGCTGTGAAAGCATCATTGGATAAAGTTTCCCAAATCGATCCCAAAGAAGTTGATGAGATATTCTTTTGTAGCGCTTAACAAGCTAATATTTGACAGGCTCCAGCACGACAAGTTGCATTGAAAGCAGGTTTGCCTGATTCGATTGTTGCTACAACTATCAATAAAGTATGCTTCAGGTATGAAATCCATTGTTTTCCCTGGGACCGCCAATATATGGTAGCTGGTGGGGCAGAATCTATGTCACATGTTCCATATTATATTCCTTCAGCAAGGTCTAAGGCTAGTTTGGTGATACCATTTTAGTTGACGGAATTCAAGGAGACGGTCTATTAGATGTACACAATAAAGTACTCATGGGATTTGCAGGGGAGAAATGTGCAACTGGTCATAGCCTTACCAGAGATGAGTAGGGTACCTATGCCATTATGTCTTATAAGGGTGCAATTGCAGCTCAAAAAGAGGGTAAGTTCAATCAAGAAATTGCTCCCCTATTACTATAAAAGGAATAAAAGGTAAATCAGATGTCCTTATTTCTAATGATGAAGATCCAAAGAAGTTTATTGGAAAAAAAAAAAAAACTAAGGTCTGCCAAACCTGCCAACGGTACTGTTACCTCCCCAAATTCGCCTTCACTTAATGATGGTGCTGCTGCAGTTATTTTAGTATCTGAAGCGAAATTGAAAGAGTTAAACTTAAAGCCACTAGCTAAGCTTCGTGGTTGGGGTGAAGCTGCTCGGGAGCCAATTGATTTTACTATTGCTCCAGCCTTAGCGATTCCTAAGGCTTTGAAACATGCAAACGTAGAACAAGACAATATTGACTTTTTTGAGACCAATGAAGCACTCTCAGTTGTTGCTTTGGCAAATGCCAAGCTCTACTCTATTGACACTAAAAATTGAATGTATACGGAGAGGCTGTAGCCATTGACTACCCATTAGGATGTTCGTGTGCCCGAATTATTGTCAACTTTTTATCAGTTTTAAGTCAAGAAAAAGGAAAATTTGGAGTTGCAGCTGTATGTAATGGTGGCGGAGGTGGCTGGGCTAGGGTACTAGAGTGTTTAAAAAAAATCTATTGGCTATATTGTTGTTTGCAGCTTAATCGATTATATTCATTACTTGTGCATCAAGTTTTTGCACCCGCGCTATATAAGTAGAAAAATATATGAATTTATTCAAATTAATCTTGTTATTTCGAATGAAATAATCAAAATCAATTAATATTCAAGTATTCTTTATACTAGGGCTAGAAACCCCATTTAAAATGCAATTGGAGTTATTGAACTTAGATTAATACTAAAATATTTAAATTTGTAATATTTAAAAAATTTTCAACAAATTTGTTCAAATATATCAATTTATCAACCATCTTAAAGTTAGCATATACTTTCATATAAGTAAAACTAATTCTTTCTTCAGGTTTTTGGTTAGATAAATTCTCTTAGCTAGTTTTGCTTGAATATTTTTACATCTTTTTATAAACTCGCATCTCGATTTTGCAAGTCATTGATATTCTAGACTGAATTCTAAATTAAAAGCCAGACTTGAACATACATCATAGAACAATTTTCTTAATCAATAAAGTGGTGAAAATACCTGAACATTTGTTATCACCTGTCATTCGTGACATGTTTCATTAGCTCAAAATTATCTCAATGAAATCAATAATTCTACAATACAACCACTTTCAAAATGATAAACCGAAATTTATTCCCTAATATACAAAAAATAACCAGACTAAATAATACAATAGAAAACTAAAAATTATAGTTAAAAAGCTTACTCAGCTGCAGAAGAGTATTTTGTGACAGCTCTGGTACCTTCAGCAACAGCGTGTTTAGCTAATTCGCCTGGTAAGATCAATCTAACAGCAGTTTGAATTTCTCTGGCAGAAATGGTAGATTTCTTGTTGTAAGCAGCCAATTTAGAAGCTTCACCAGCAATTCTTTCAAAGATATCGTTGACGAAAGAGTTCATAATAGACATGGCTTTTTGGGAAATACCAGTGTCTGGATGGGTTTGTTTCAAGACCTTGTAGATGTATGAAGAGTAAGTCTCCTTTCTGGTCTTGGACTTCTTCTTTGGTTCAGTAGAGGAAGCGGTCTTTTTAGCAGCTGGTTTCTTTTCAGCTGGTGCCTTAGAGGCAGGTTTCTTTTCAGCTTTTGGTGCCATTTTATCAATTTAGTATATACGTAACAAAATTTTCCTTTCGGATTTTTACACTCACGGATCCGTTATCCTTTTTATATACATCATATTTTTGAATTTGGTGTTTGTTTATATTATTCATTCGAATTCCTGGGGGGTTTATCGCGATGTATTTTGTGACCATATTTACTGTAGAAGAATAGTGTTTACTTACAGAAAGTTGGGACTCAAAATTGCACAACAATATGTGTAAATATCAGCATGTTTCAGTCGTTCTCCAGCGTGGGAGGCAATTCTCTGATGGCATATGTTCAAAGGCAATTATATATATATAACAGGAATTATCTGCAGCTGAACTCTCTAGTTAGTGTTAATAGCTTCATAACTTAATATAATTGAATAGTATCATGTCAGGTGGTAAAGGAAAAGCCGGTTCAACCGAAAAAGCATCAACATCTAGATCTGCTAAGGCTGGTTTAACTTTCCCAGTCGGTAGAGTCCATAGATTGTTAAGAAAGGGTAACTACGCTCAAAGAGTTGGTTCTGGTGCCCCAGTCTACTTAACTTCCGTTTTAGAATACTTAGCTGCTGAAATTTTAGAATTAGCTGGTAATGCTGCTAGAGACAACAAGAAGTCCAGAATTATCCCAAGACACTTACAATTGGCCATCAGAAATGATGAAGAATTGAACAAGTTGTTAGGTGATGTTACCATCGCCCAAGGTGGTGTTTTACCAAACATTCACCAAAACTTATTACCTAAAAAGTCTGGTAAGGGTGCCAAGGCCTCCCAAGAATTATAGGCAAGAATTACTTTCCTTTCTTTGCTTCCTTAGCTTCACTTCGCTGTGTATTATATAGTTTATTATTTTGTATATTATTACATATGGGTTAATTTCAACATATTGTGCTTTTTAAACTACTTAGGATGAATCATCTAATCTTTGGGTCATGTGATATCGCATTCGCTTATCACAAAAAAAAATCATATAAGAGGAAACTATATCCACGGTCATAGATTTTCAAGTAATTTCTTCTTGAATATTGTAATAATGGCACAATTGAGAGGAAATAGAAGCCGTAATTTGAAGATCACTGGAGGTGTAGTAGCTGTTGCTGCTGCCTTCCTTGTCCTCAAAACATTTCCTCATTTGAAGGAAACATTCACTGGGTATATTACTGGCAGGAAAGACTTGCCTAATGAGGACAATGAACCTATTGAATTGAACGAAAGTGAAAAAGAGAATGAAGAAACAGAGAAAGAGGCAAATAGCTCCTACCTCGAGGACCAGAGCCTTGTTAATGTTAGCGAGTGGCCAGAGGATAGCTTGAAAAGCTGGTTGGCTGAGGTACGTTTAGATTTTTCCCCAATGGGTGTGAATATGGAACCGCTATGGAATCACTCGAGAAACTTTATACTAACTTTTACAAGAAAGAAATCAACCCTCCACAGAATGCTTCTCATCATGACCTTGTTTCCCTTGTTAAATCAATTCAGGAAGATACTCATTAGTTACAATATCGTGATAAATTTTAATATGACTCGCATGTTCTTCGGAATCTTGTATTCAATACGACACTATGTGTTGCACCTGCACCAATGATGTTACTAAGGATGTCTTATACTTAATAGGTGTATGTTAGTGTTATAATGTATATTGTTTATAAAATATGTATCAATTTTCTATTTCTATGTAGCATATTCCATCGTCCATTTTGTCAATGCCTCTACAAAAACTCGTCTAGTCAAGCCGGTACTAACGTCTGCGATGTGAGCAAACAGACAGTTGATAGAGGCAACATCCCTGTTTCTCCATTCATCGTCAAAGAGAATAAATCGATGACTCTTAAGTTCCTGCTGAAGTTTCAACTCTTTTGCTGCTTTCGTGATGTGCTTGATTTTTGAACCTTGGCCCCATTGCAACAGATCAAACGACTTGATTGCAGGCTTTCCATTGATTTGAAAGAGAGTCAACAATTCCTTTGCCACATGAGGTGTAGCTGTTCTACTAGCTCCAATAATTGTGACTTCTTGATCCCGTAATTCGGTAATGATAGACTCTACGTCCTTGTACAAAGACAACTCCGTACCATATCGGTCCACTACACTGTTTTTGCCCACTTTTTTCAAAGGTGTTGTAATATGAGTATCACACCAACATGGCCATAATGTATAGTCTAAATCAAAGACAACTGCTGTAGGATATTTATACGATTTGGACATAATACACTGGTAACTCCGTTATCGATACAGGTGACAATTTTTTTCTGATAGCCCCACCGCATTCCTGCAGTCTATTAAGGGATGATTCAGAAGGCAAACAGCATAATAATGCTTTAATATTCTTTTTTACACTAGTTATATTTGTAGTTCTTATACCTAAGATGGATTTAGATAAGAGAATAATAGTTTTCAAGATTACCTACAAAAAGGTAGGCATAGATCAAGATGGAGTTGAAAAAATAATCACAATAAGCAGGGAGAGATTTAAGAGCGTAAAGAGCAAGGAAGCGCTTGTTGCATTATTAGCAGACTCTGGATTGCAATTAGCTAGAAATGTCAATAATTTGAAGTTATTGAGGAAGCTGAAGAAGCATAAAGATTATGTTCCATTGGAACAAGAAGAGGATTTTAAGTCGTTAGCTAGAAGTCTCAAAGTTAAGAATCATGTGAAGTTAGTAATCATGGATATCACGCCAAGAGAAGAAGCAAAAGAAGACCAGGGCAATACTTACAAAAAGAGAAAGACAATTGACTTCTCTAGCCTAGGTGATGCTTTAATTGAGGCCGCCTTTGACCATTTGAAGGATATTGTACTGGAGTTTAAGAAAGCTTCATTAGATAGCAAAACTCCGGACTCGGAGGTTCCTTTTAAAGCAGCTGCAGAGGGATTCACAGAAAAAGAACAAACTGAAATGGAGGGGGAGGTATGCCATATGAATGTAGCTTGTGATTCTTGCCATCCTTACGACTTTGTTCCAATTAAAGGAACGAGATACAGCTGTTTGGTTTGCCCGGATTTTGACTTGTGCTCTCATTGTGAGGCTAAGACTAAGTCAGATAAGCTTCAATTGGGTAGACATTCTTATACGCATCCTTTGGCAAAGATTGATGTTCCCGATTCCACATTCAATTCTTCTAAATTCAGATACAACATATTTGGTGGTTGTTCTTCAACAGCTAATGGTAACCTGGATATACTTTACGATATTCCATTGCAAAACTGTACTTTATCTAATAAGATAATGATTGAAAACAGTTTAAAGAGCAAAGGATTGGAATCTTTTATGCAAGATGTTGATAAATACGTCGAGGATGCTCAAAAGTACTCTCAATTAGTTTCTATTCTTGATATTGATAGCAGTGCAACTGAAAAAGAGAAATTCATCCTTTTGAAAGAATTGATTGAAACGAAAAAGCTGCAAAAGAATGAAAAAGCCGAAATTAGTAACTTGGGTAAAAAGATCCTAGTTACTACTAGAAGATTTGGATTTGACTCTAGAATTCTTTGTATACAATTGATCAATATCCAAAATTGCTTTGTGCCTGGGGGAGATTTGAAGTTTGAGTTTTTTGATGAGTCTAACACACAAATAATCACTGTGAAGAATGCCAGCGCATTCACAGGAGGAAAGAAAAGCTTTAACCTACCCAAACCTGCCCACTCCTTTGAATCAGGTAGAACCAAATTAAAAATAACTTCAGCTGATTCTTCAGTTGTCATGGAAGGCAACTATCGTGAGTATACTCCGTTCTTCTTGCATGTTTCAACTAATGAGAGATTGAATGAGAAGCTGAATGAGAAGTTGGATGAGAAGCTGAATGAGAAGTTGAATGAGAAGCTGAATGAGAAGTTGAATGAGAAGCTGAATGAGAAAGTGAATGAGAAAGTGAATGAGAAAGTTTCAAATTCAAAGGCAGAAGATTCAGAAGAAAAAGTTGTAATTTCGTTTATTCCATTGTTGCATGATAAGGTTCATGCTCGTATAGTCAATAATTCAAAGTCACAGATTGAAAGCATGGATTTGAATTTTGCAAATTTGAAATCAAACTCAAGGACCAATTTTCAAATGTCGTTGCCTGGGTTCCCTGTCGGTCCAGGAGTTAAACATGAAGTAACCCAACCTGTTCCTGAACAGTTTTTAAATAAGGGCTTCAAAGTTGATATTAATGATAATTTTGAATGTATTACGAATTTGTTCAATCAAAAAATTAGTTTTTTTGAAGTACTCAAAATTAATGGTCCTTTTATGACAGCCGAAGATGACAATATGGAAGATGATTCTGACCGTTTGAGCCTAACTGCTTCAATCAATGATGAATGTGACGACACAACAGAAGAAGAAACAGCTGCAACTGTTGAAGAAGCTGAAGAAGCTGCAGAAGAATCTGAAGCCTTTGACATTGATTCTGATGCTATGGGTAAGTCTCAATCGCAGTCGGTTCACTCAATGGTTTTACCTGTTTTGCCTAAAGAATCCCTAGTTGACTCAAAGGTTTCTGCATCTGAATATTCTGATGCTAAGTCCTTTATCAAGAATGGTAACGACGCAAATGTCATTGAATCTATCGAAGCTGATGAGGATGATGAAGTAGAAAATTACGACATCATCAGTATTGAAGGTGATTTAGATGAAGAAGCTGAAATTGGTTCTGACTTCGAGGTCCTATCTCCAGTTAACAGCACTGTCTAATTTTAAACTGTTATATTGAAATTTTTTTTTTTGCAGTTTTTTTTTATTAACTTATTCTTACTTTTTTTTTATTTATTTATCGAATTTTAGTGATATTGGATGGTGGTCAGGTTATTTTACGAAGTTTTAATTCATACTATGGATATTATTTTAAAAATTTATTTAGTAGTGTAGAGTCGTAGTAGTGAATGAAGTGCAATGGAGGTCGTGCTAAATTCTCATTATTTTATACTAGAGAAAAGTCAAGATTGGCACTTACAAAAGTAGAGTATTCTAAAAATCTAATAGCTTGTGAAATCTAAAATAATAATATAGAGTCGAATATGAAGGCACAATCTGGAAAATTAGCTCATAATAAGGACTCAGCGCCTGAGAGTGAAGGTACGGATACAGAGCATAAATTGATAGCGAAAGTATATACTAACATTTACCAGAGCAAAAATTTAAACAAAAATGTAAGGAATTGAAAAAAAGGATTACTGAAATAGAGGAAAGTAATGAAATAGCAACTCTTGCATTGTCTAGGACTAAGAATGGTATACGTAGATTACGTCTTGAATATATGATCTTGTTAGAGAGACTAGAGGATCGTGCAATAATGTTGCCGGATGGGAATTATGAACCAGAAGAAATGTCACCTCCACCATCTCCTTCTATATTAGACGATTCATTGAGCAGTACAAATGCTAAATTAACTCGCAATGGTTTAGCAAAAAGAGGTAAAAAGGGCAAGAATGGCACAACGTCTTCGGGTGCAACTGGCGCAGGTCGTATTCAACGTGTGAGAGATCCTGATCTACCAAAAAGACCAACCAATGCATACCTTATATTTTGTGATATGGAAAAGGAGAGAATAAAGCAAGAATTAGAGGAGAAGAGCCCAGGTGTCGTGAGTGATTTATCCAAGACTTTAACGGAAGCATGGAAGAATTTGCCTGACGATGACAGAAAGCCATATTATAAATTATATGAAGATGACAGAGATAGATACCAAAGAGAAATGTTGATTTATAATCAAAAGAAGCAATTGGAAGACCCTTCTCAGGCCGAGAAAAGACCTGTTAAAAGACAAAAGGTGGATAACGTGTTACCATCTGATGATATTATTGATATGGCGTTGAAACTGGATGGCGTAGCAGAATTTGAACAAGAAAATGATGATATAGAACCAACATCCGAAGTTGATTTTAAAGCTCCTGAAGAAGAGGAAATTAAGGAGGATTCGCCGAAAGAGTGATTGATAAAGTCTATATTCAAGTTTATATAGATTTTACATTTAATGATAATATACAGGATGATTTAAATATTTCTATTTAGAGTTAAATCTCTTCTTTTTACTACGATAGTAGCCATTTTCGTCTTTTTCATGCTTTCTCTTTTCTCTTGATCTTTCGTGTTTTCTCATTTTTCTTTTAGCGGAAATATCTGGTGCAGATACTGCCATTTGAGCCCTTTTAGTTTTTCTTTCTTGTCTTCTCAAACTCACTGCTTGTTTAACCTTAGTATAGATCTTGACATATTCAGAAACACCAAGCTTTTCTTCAAGAATTTGCATACATTCCAAAGAAAGGTTAACCAATTCGGCTTCCTCTTCGCTATTATTTGCATCTAATTCAGTGAAGTTGTATAATCCTAATAATAGTTTTTCAGCAGCAGGTGGTAAATTATCGATCGAGATTATTTGTATCAACATCGCTCCCAATTTAACGGATGATTTCTTTGACATAAAAGATTCCTTGTAATTATTCTCTTGTCTCATTATAAAACAAGTTCTTGACACTAGATAATCCATCGCATGAAGATATTTAACCGATTCTTCAGATGCGTTATCAGAAGTAGATTTGTATCGATAGAGCGTATCGTTAGCCTCCCATCTCATTGCAATAAGAACTAAGTTCTTTATAATTTGGCTTCCCAAATCTTCACTTATAGATGGAGCACCCAATTGATGGAGCAATCTATAAGCGATTGTCTGAATATCATAATCATTAAGTTCAAATTTGACTTGCTCAATTTTAGATAATAACATTCCTACCAAACGACCAGATAATAATCGAATCCAAGAATGAGGGAATAATAGACACTCACAAGTGAGTTTCCATATATTTTCATATGATTTTTCGAAAGCAGATTCACGAATTTTTCCACATAAAGTTGAAAATACATTCAAGGAAGAATAAACGTATTCCCATTCTATATCTGAATCATTCTCAGTATCATGCTTAGAGGCGATCAAAGTCCCCTCAATATTCTTCAATGCAATTTCATCTAACTGTGAGTTAACTCCAACCCCAAATTCAGAAATGTAAATCTTATAAATACTAAATCCACATCTTTTTAATAAGATATTAGAAGATTGATTCAACCAGGCGAAACAATACTTTTCAAGATTTGTCAAGTTCTTGGCACCAAGTCTTTTGAAAATATTACTAATTAAAGTGGTAGCCATTTCACGACACTTAGCGGAATCATCACTAATGAGTACATTTGCAAGGGCGACGAAGAAGGATGATGCTAATTTCATCAAGAGTTCAGGACCTGCTTTCATAATTATAAGATGTATCAATTCCATTACTGATTGTCTACCGGCTTGGGTAGCATAGTCTAAATTGTTGACTAAAAATTTGAACTGCTTTTCCAATCTTCCTCTACCTTGATCATATTCCATCAAAAATTGGAAATAGACACTTCTAGCCATGTCTCTGATTTCCTTTGAATGATTGACAATCATGATTTTGGCCACCTTATCCATAATATCGTAAATTTCTGGAATCATGATATGCTGAGATACAACCGATTTCAAGAAGTTAAATGCCAATCCTTGTCTATTAGGCTCTTCTAAATCTGGTTGAATACGAATAAGAATATAGCTAATTGCTGTATCTTTCAAGCTGATGCTAGGTTTATGTCTAATAACAGTTGCTAAATATCTTAAGCATGCTTGACATAATTCAGAATTTGTAGAAGGACAGTCTTTAATGATATTCAATGACCTTCTAGCGCAAGTTTTAAAGACAGATTCAACATCTTCTGAGAATGGCAATCTGACTATTTGATTCAATATACGTAAGCATGCAATTATCACACCTTCATTATCACATTTGAGACTAATTTCTAAAAGTGGAATAAATCCCTCTAAGTTCTCTACTCTTAAAAGTGATTCATGTCTCGAAATAGCAGTCCTCAATAATTCAAAAGCAAACTTTTGCAATACAAAAATGTATTGAGAATATTCTACTTGAGTTTTTAAAGGCTTTGCATCAAGCTTAACAAGAAAATGATCTACTGATTCCGAAACAGGTTTCACAACTCGCTTCTCTGCTTTGTTGAGGTCCATAGATTGCCTATGAAGCTGATAACAAAGAACAAGAATGTCTCTGGTTGAAGATTCTAAATTATGATTCAACCCCAAAGCATATCTTCTTAATAACTCATCCAATTTGTTTTGAGTTTTGAGCGTAATATTCTCCAGTAACAAAAGCTGGATAGGATCAACCAAATAGCTAAAAGAATTCAATTTAATATTTGAAGACAAGATTTCACCTGTGTCAAAACTCTTTTTGAATTTAACCTCTTTCATCTTGCTATGATATCCTTCTGCATCCTTTTCTTGACCGCTAGCACCAAATATATCTTCCATTATAACATCAACTACAAGAGAAGCACAATCATCCAAATCTCCATGTCCTAATGTGCTGGACATGTTAGCTAGTAAGGAATGAACTGTATAACTTAATACATGAATCTGAGAACCTCTAGATAACGCCGACTTTAATTCTTTCAAAATAAACTTCAAATACTTTGCACCAAGTAAGCCAGCTATTTTACTTAACGTTTTTCTCACTGCGTCTCTAAGTTCTTCTGATCTTGAACGCATAACTTGACATGTACTAGTTAAAATTCCTGGCAATTCAGACTCAACAAGTTCCTCTGATATAGACATAACCAAGCACGTTAAAGCTTCAGATAATGGGGCACGAGCAACTATCGTTTCATCATTACGAATGATTAAAATTTTAGATAAAGGTGGCATCAATTCACGGAGTACACAAGAATCAATGTCGGTAGGGTTTGAAGGTAAACTTGATATAATGTCCTCCGATTCACCATTGTTTCTTGCCTTGATAGAATACATTAAAGCCTTTGAAACGGATACAACCAAACTGACATGGTCCTTCAAGCTATCTTCCTTAGAGGATCTCATGTTTGCCGTATATCTTCTGAATAATGCCTTAAATTGATTCCAAGTAACACATCTGACCAAATGACTAATAGTTTCGATAACTTCATTAGCGATATTTCTTAGTTTTTCATCAGAACAAATGGCATAATGTTCGATTATAGGTAAAATATAGTGTGAAATACTGTTTTCGCTTAATTTATTTCTATATTCACTCAATCTCTTGATAGCTCTTTGACGACGATGTAACTGAATGTGATTAATATTCTTAAAGAAATTGGCTTCTTCATCATTACCAAAAAATAGTATTTTCATATCATCAAGTTCAGTGAAATATTTTGAATTCTCAATTGTATAAGAGAGAACTCCAATATACTCAGTTTGAACGGCCTCATTGGACTTTCTTAATCCAATACGTAAATTAGGCAAAACAATATCTTTGAACATATGAATATGAGCTTGAGCCAATTCATAACTATCCTTTTGGGAAAAAGAATCAACAAAGCGATTCAAAGTAAACGCAGCATTAGTTCTTATAGCCAATTCATTTTCATCATTAATAAAAAACAAAGCACAGTAAACCATTGGTAGCCACTGAATGACACTGAAAGAGGGATACAAGTTTTCATTAATTTCGTTGAAGCTAGCCAACCTTTTTTCGAAGTCTAATTCTTCCATTCTCTTAGGGGAATATGAATTTAACCCAGATAATAATTTAGCCACGACTTCTATTTCAACAAATCTACTACCAATGCTATTGAAAACCTGAACCAAGGTTTCTCTTATACGACGATCTGAATAAAGTTTGAAAGATTTAGAGCATATTTGATAAATTGGCTCAATATCTTCAAATGAACAATTGTAGTCATCTATAATAAAAGACAATGACAGTAAAATATTAACTTTATCCTTCTGGTCCACTTGGCTGTGCGGTTTATCCAAAGCCTGAGTCAAGGATTTTAATAAAGCGGCCCTTGTAGAATCTTCTTCAATAAATTTTCCTTCAATTAAGAAAAGTAAGATATGAATAGCTTTCGAATTGACCTCATGGTTTGAAGTTTTTTCAATGATTGAAGGAAGCAAATTCAATAAGGTTTCGACAATCTTGGCCAATAAAATAACATATTCATTATCCTCAACTTTCTTTCTACTCAAAGCGTTTTGACAAAAATCCAAAATGAGAGAGATTACCGATTCTTTAGCATGGCTATTAGAAACTAAAGACATAAGGGCTTCTACTGAAGCGAATTCATCGAAGTACAAGAATTTCAACAAGTTTGCATGCTCAATCCAACTAGTAATAATTCTTAGCAAAGAAGATGCTTGTTGCAAATTCTCTTCTGCAAACCTGCCCAATCTGGGTTTTATTACCATATTGTACATAGTAGGAATATACTCATCCCACTCGAAAGAGTCGCCTAAAAGGTCAAATAATTCACTCAAACATCTCATACCCATCTGTCTAATATTTCTGGCATATTTCTCAGAGTTTACATTTTCATCGGCATCTTCGCTTGAAATTTTCGACTGTGCCACAACTAAAGAAAATATTAAAGGTTGAATGGTTGTCTTCAAAACATCATTATATTTATAGCCCAAAGTTTTATATGCATCACTTAAAAGATTAACAAATCCACTAACCTTTCTTAAAAGCTTAAAATCAACATTGCTTGCATCCTTGGTTTCAAAAAATTGTTGATACCCCAATCTATCTGATCCTAGTTGTAAAAATTTAATGATGTATTCGTCAGACAAATTCGGTAATACAGTAATTACAGCGAACTTTCTTCCAGTTTTACTATTACTTTTGGGGGCTCCTTGAGCACGGCCAAATAATATACGTAAAACCAACGGCATCAAAACCTCTAAATCTTTTTCCTCGATATTTGAATCAGCTCCTTGAGTAAGAAACTTAGACAATTCATCTCTAAAAATAGTATCATCCAAAAGATTCTTCAAATTATCTGCATATTTGTTGATGGAGCCAACTTTATAATTAAGTAAAACATCCAATGCCATTTTTTGCACTTGATTATTTTTGTTGCATAAAAGAGCCATCATATGTTCGTAGAAATCTTCGCTCCTGTAAATTTTTTTTAAATTCTTGAATTTGCTGAACACAGAAACCAATTCATTACGATCTTTTAATGTCCATGATCTGGTGCTCTGTGTTCTAGAGGAAAAATCATCATCCTTATCTTCTTCATCAACATCATCTTCTTTGACTTGATGCAAAACCAATGGAACTAAATCCGAACTATGGGCTTCTGCAATTGAAGGAACAGCTTTAAGTACATCAATAGAATGAGATCTCATTATACCACTATATCTATTATCAGATCTTGACCCCTCCGCTAACTGCAATATAGATTTATTCATGGTTTCATATTTTCCATAAAAGTTTTGATCAATGTGATTGAAATTATCCTTAAGTCTTTGATCTTGTACTTGCCATCCAGTTAGAACATTCTCGGATTCAAAAATCAATAATTCTGCACTATGGTAATTCAATGCAGTCTCCTGAAAAGCCATTGTAATGAAATGGTATGCCATTTCCCATATTTTGCTGGAGCAGCTATCTAACAAGAAAGGTAAGGTTTCTAGAGCAGCAGTCCACGAAGGCTGAAATTTGTTTGAAATCAAACCAAACATAAACCTAATAATGATGTCGCATTCTTGTTCCGATTTATCCATCTGACTTTTAAATTCCATTCCTAGATTACGTACTCGCAAAATGAGATCTCTACCAGTACTCAAAGTAAGAGGGATTTCTTCTATCAAGGAAATTTGGCTCATAATCGGAGGTTCGTCAATTTTTGAAATTTCATAGACTTTTTTTATCAATTTTATTGAGTTATAACGAGCATCATGACCAGGCAAAGATAAATTGCTTGCAATTTGAATAATAAAATCCTTATGATTTTCGCTAATATGCTTGTAAACAGCAGATGAATTGTTGGATATAAAGTTGTTCACTGCCGCGACGAATACAGAGGATTCTTGAAATCTGCCAAATACTGAGAATATAATATTCATGACTTCTTCGATATCACTTACCTTCAAGCAAGCGTTTGGCAGAGCTAAAGATTCAACAAGTGCAGCGGTAACATCATGAGAAAATTTTGATTCAAATTTAAAATCTTCATTTGATAATTGCATGAGTAATTCAAATAAATGCTGATATTCTGTTTTTTTCAAGTTTGGTGAATATTTAAGAAGAAGCATTCTCCAGTATATTTCGAACAATCCTTCATCACTTTCTATTTCCCTATAGTCTTTATGTAATTGTGAAATTATGTTCTTTTGTAAATCTGTCGAGATTGAAAATTGTTGTAAACCATAGTTATCCTTTTCAGACAATCTGCTTAAGAAATATGACAATTGTTTTAATATATCTTCATCAGAGGAGCTAGTTATAAATTCTTGAATATATTTACCGACTCCAAACGAAACCAATTTTTGCCTAGAAACTTCTAAGTTTGATTCGATAAAACTGAGAAAGTGTCTACCATTATTAATGGCTGAAGCGGTGTTAAGAATTTTAACGTGATATTTTGTTAATTGTTGGATCTCACAATTACGTATAATAATAGTGAGGAGAAATAATAAAGATTCCAGTAAACCAGCGTTCCATTCTTCTTCTTGAAGTTCTATTTTATTTATTTTTTCTATTAATGCATCAGTAGCAGCTAAAATTATTGACCAAGATGAAATCTTTTTACCAGATTCAGCAAAAGACAATGCAGTTAAAATGGATATGACTGATATTAGTGATTTTTTATCAGTGCTTTTATTAATAACCTTTACCAAATAGTCTATAATTAATTCATAAAACTTGGAACATGCTTCTAATGAACCATGGTTCAATATTTTCAATAATATATCAGATACAATAGCGACATACTTACTCTCTGATGATTCTTCAAAAAGAGAATTATCGATTAGGTTAAAAATAATTGTAGACGACTTAGAATGAAAAGACCCTTTGGTACTTTTCATGGATTCGCTGAATAATATGATCAAGGATTCATTATAACTTTGGTTTTCGAGAACTAACTCAGATTGCTTATTGAAACAGAATTCTATAATAGATTTCAAGCTTTCAACTTTCAGCTTTCTTACCAAGAAAGACAAGGCTTCGGCACAAAATCTGGAAAGATATTGCTTCTTATTGAGAGAAAGTAAAGGTAACAATATGCTGAATGTTGGAAGCAAATCTTCAACCAAAACTCTAGATAAATATTTGAATACAAATGCTAAGCAGTTGAAGCACCACTCTAAAATATTTGAAGAATTTCTCTTATTCTGAAGGTCATTTGGATTAGTAGACATCGCAATTTTCATTAGCAATTCCAAAGCCTTGGAATAAAAGGGCATGAATTCTGGACCCAAATCGTGGACAAACTGGGACAATAACTCCAATAATGGTTGTATAGAATTGCTATCATTTACTTCAATGTGTTCATATAATGCATTAAATATGGTATTCTGGTGGTGTAAGATTTGTGGCAATGTTTGGGAATATTTTTCTACCTTATCCAAAAACTCAGAGAAGTTACCACTTATGTTGACCTCTTTCCAATGTTCTATTGTGGCTAGGAAGTGTGATGTTTCGACATAATCATGAGCTCTTTTATTTAAGTTCAAGTTAGGCTCAATCTTTATAGAATCTACCCTTTCCCGAAATGACGAGAAGGCATGTCTTCTAGATGACTTGGTTGTCTTTACCTTGGGTGCCTGGACCATAGATATTGTGCTTTTCAAGATATTGGATAAGTCGTAAGTATTTACATTGGATAAAACGAAGTATCTCATCACTTAAAAAAATTGTAGACACAAAAAGAGTCAAGTGTTCATAACCAGAAATATCGGAGAGAAGAACAGATTAAACATGACATAATATATGATATAAACCTTTCAACGCTATAGAATTAAACATGAACGAACATTCAGAACAAACACCATTGCTAAGCAATGGCAAAAATGATAAATTGAGGATACTACCAGATGAGAAGGGTAGCAAAATTGTGAATAACGGTACGACTAACCCTTCTCAGCAACAAGCTAATAAATCTTCTAAAATAGCAAGATCACCACAAATTGGACTTCAAAGAACTAGCAGAACATCACAGAAGTTGAAATTGTTACCGGAAGATCCACCTAACTTGGACAATGAAACCGATGATGAAGGAGTGTACTCTCAAGTTACTAGAATTAAAGACAAGCCAGCAAGAAAAGATGCTGAGATATTGGGAAAAATGCATAGGGATTTGCTACCTAGAGTAACGGCATATTGTACGTGTGGATCCTATAAAATGAAAGATTTATTGAGGTGGTTAAAGGACCGTAAAAGAATACATAATACCAGTCCAAAGCTATTCGACGAATGTCTTTACACCCCCTTCATGTATAAAGATTGGAGAGGCGACAGCCATCAGGACGCCCAGCATCAATTTATGAGACTTGCCGATGAAGGTGGTGAAATAGATATTGGAAAGAAAAGTGATATTTTCATATTTGAATATGGAGTGATAATTATGTGGGGATACTCCGTTAAAGAAGAAGCAGCTTTTATGGAAGACTTAGAGAAATTTGAAAACGAAAAGCTCTCATCTGAAGATATACAAATCGAAGAATTCAACTATTACATTACGAAGTCGTATCAACCACGAATCTATAATGATTTTATCACCTTGCGTGATGATTCGAATTATATGCTAAAGTTATCTATTTCCCATGCACTCGCACAATCAGTTAAGATTTCTTTGTTTGAAGAACTTGTGGATAACACCATCGAAGATACACAAGATATTCCTCAACAAATTGCTCAGACTGGTAAGGTGGAGATGACCAGAGACGAAATTATGAAATCTATCGGTGAGTTGTTCATCTTACGAATAAATATTAACCTTCATGGTTCGGTATTGGATTCGCCCGAACTAATGTGGGCTGAGCCTCATTTAGAACCCATATACCAAGCAACTAGAGGATATCTTGAAATCAACCAGAGAGTCGAATTACTTAATCAAAGACTTGAGGTTATTTCCGATTTGCTACAGATGCTTAAAGAACAGTTGGGTCACTCCCATGAAGAGAATCTCGAATTCATTGTTGTGGTTTTAGTTACTGTGGAAGTACTAGTAAGCATTATCAATATAATTATAGATATTCTTACCTACTAATAGGACTTTAATGTTTTGATAGCATTATTGTTCCGTTCCGTGAGTTAGACTACACAAAAAAGCATTAAATTGATCAATTCCAGACTTACTGATGTCTATAATACACAATTCAAATTTTTCAAATTATGTCGTAACTCAATTCTTTCAATTGCCTGCTTTATTTATTGTATACTAGTGTAGTTACTTGACTGTTATTTGATGAGTTTGTATATAGTATTGTATTGTATGCAGTATTTAGTATTTATGGACAATTCTGCAGATTGGCAGACACTTGGTCCCAATTCAATGATAAGCCAAATAGTAGGCTAGTATAAAAATTGAAGAATCACATGAGCAATGGTTCGTAGAGAAAGTAATGTAGGCTAAAATAAGGGAATAGATCTATTTGAGCCCTACGGTTTTAATCGGAGATACTCACATGTGAATCTGGTCTTGGAACTTTGTAAGATTGCTACAATCTATTCACTTTTGAAATGTGTCAAAACTCTTAAACACCTTTTTTAACAAACTAACTTAGTAGGTTGGTGACTAATTAGTAAACATCCACTATTATTTCATGTAGCGTATGTTCTCGTATTATGGATATAGCTTTTTTTCCCGTATTGATGATTTCACCAAATTTGAATTTGTTTTACTTTAGCCACAACTTATTCTTCGCCTGACTGAAGTTGGTTTTTTTATCACGTATTGAGTGCATAGCAGTGCTACTTTGCAGAATGAGGGAATAAAAACGCAAAGGGCTTGATGCTCGGCTTGTTGGTAACAAAGAGCCTGTTTGGAACTATGATCCCAAAACGCCAATTGCTTGCCAGCTACGACATAACCTTGCTACAACTTGAAGTCTCATAAATAACCTTAAGCGATCAAGGTTAATATTTCATGTTCAACATCAGTATTGATTTTAAGAGCCTATCAGATATGTGCATTACTTTTTATTGAAAGATCTCATCTTATCAGAGGAATATGCATTCCATCCCCGAAACTCAAATAACGTAACAATAGAACTGAAATCCCGCTTAAAAGCTTATTCTCTACTGTCTCAAGCCTTTTAAGAAGCAATCTACAAACACTTATCCCATAACAAACTTCTGTTCCAACTGACCTCGTTGAACTTCCTCTCTAGGTGCAATTCTAATTGTATTTGCACGATTGCAAAGCCACAAATAATTTAACCTCTTCAATTCTGAGTATTCACAGATACCTTATGTAGCTTTGTTTAAGTTATTGTATGCTGCAAACTTTATCACACTGTTGTTACATATCAAACCAATGGCATAAATATCAAAAATTCTTACATAGTACTACCTTATTTGAAAATTGGGTTCTAGATATCAGTTCTCGTAACTGAAACCATAAACTTTCTACGAATGTCTACGAAAATTGCATCGGTCGTTACTATTGCTAGCTATACAGAATAACGTCATAGTATTAATAGCCAGTGCAATAGCCAATTGAATAGGTGAAGAACTTGCATTGACAAGGCACCGGAAGTTTTGAAAAAAAACCGAATATAACATAATCAGTTGCTTAACCACAATTCGCATTGCTCTCAAGTGGCTAACACGCAGTTTCCTGAGCAAGTGGCGCATTAAAAAAATGACTCTCATAGATTTATAAAGAAGTATTGATACCATTAAGAATATATTATAGCTAAAATTATCCCATCTAGTGTAAAATAACGGTACTTTCAAAAGCTAAGAAGTCTGAAACTAAAAAAAAGTTGAAAATTTCGAGTATTTGAGTAGGATATTGTTGAAAATTTTGGTTTATCAAATCTGTAAATTCAGTATATATAGAAAGAGTGATTAGGGGATCGGGTTTTAAGGAACATACTAGTAAGTGGTGGCAAACTGTTCTCTAGATATAGTTTTAGTATAAATTTGAAAACTTAGTTTTTAAATATTGAAAACTTAAAAATAAACTATGACATACAAAAATATTGAAATTCAGCCCAAACCGAAATCGCAAATTAGGGACCTGGGAAAGGTGTTGGAAGCGTCGCTTATAAGAACTACTTCTCTAGATGCTAACCAAATAAGTTGCAACAAAACGGTGCCGGCAAGGTTAATCTTGCAAGACGACTTAAACACGATGACTAAGGGATGGAGTGAAGAAGAGTTGAAAAATGAAAGAAGGTTGGTGAAATTCAACTTCCTGATGGCATCTCCTGCTGTGTATAAAGTGGGTGTTGAGCCTATTAAGATGAAAGACTTCACAAATACTGCCCCAATAATATCTTGCATTTACTGGAAAGAGAAAGACACTCACATAGTGACATCGGTCGACGTAATTTTAATTTTAGAGTACTTAGTACAGGAGAGTTTCAATATAGAGGAGAAGAATAGAATCAGAAGAAATTTACAATCATTAAAACCATACACTATCTATCGTTCCAATGATTTTTATCGCAGATTTTTTAATTTAATAATGAGCATGGATGATCCGAGACCAAGAAATATTGAAAAAGATTTAAAGGTCTTTAAGTGGTCTGACTTATTTAGTGCCTTGAACAAAGTTATTTCGAAGTACTCTTTAAACATACGAACTTTGCCACCTTCCAATGATAAAATTTTGCAACCATCTCAAACATTCGCCACATATGATGGTAGGTCCAATGAGGCAAATGATGAAAAAATGGAATCCGGACATATTACAAAAGCTTCATTAACAACTAATTCTCAGAATCGAGAAGGGTTCTTGCCATCCGAAAGACTTAAAGTGCTAAGGCGGCGAATGAATCTGGGTGATGAAAGTGGATTCAATAATAAAGAAAATAGTTTGTACCATCATGCGATACAACCATGCAATCCAGAACCAATACAGCAAGCGAGTGAAAATACGAAGGCAGAACCTCTTGATGAATGTGATGTTGCTGTGGATAACTCCAACCCATCATCACAAGACTCTAATTCCTCAACTTCGATGTCTCCGCAAAAATCAAGAGGATCGGGCATGGCAGTTGATCAGAGTAGCGATTCCACAGTTTCGGCTTCCGATTCCGATAGCGCTGAACTGAACGCAAACTCTAACTCCAATTCTGATCGCTCAATCGCTCAACTGTCTTCCAATGTGTTCAGTAATCGTCAAGGTAGTATAAGTCAATTTTCTCAAGGTGCATCTACTCCAACAAGTGTAGGTACTTTCACAAGTCAATATGACAAACCTTGGAACCAAGTTTTCGCTGGAGACAAAATAGAAAATGATCATGATCAATTACAAGGTACTCTTAGTAATCATAGCATGCAATATTATCAGTATCCTCAACAGTCGCAATTAAAATATGATAGAATCAAGATTGGAAGTATCCCAAATGATCACGATCCTTTGAGTCGTACAAATGTTAATTTGCACAACAAAAAATTGAAAAACGAAAATCCATCAGTCAGTCCACAACCACTAAAAATTCCGTCGATTGAAGAGCAAATGGCAAATTTGTATCCTAGGATAGAGAAGTCCAAATTGCCACCTATAGCTCCCCCTGCTACACAAGCATTTCGTTTACCTAGTCCTAAACTGTTAGAGAAGTTTGCTAAAAGCTGATTTTAAAAGCTGATTTGAACTTACAATGACCTGAGTAATAACCCAATAACATGTATCAAGAAATTATAATTTTCGAAAATCTGTTTTCATAGTCATTGACTATATATATTACTAAATAATATGAATTTATTCATTATAACATTTCAATATATCGAACTTATTTATTTTCAATCTTTTTGACTGTCTCCGAGAAATCTGGGGTGCTTTCAAAAACGGCACCTTTGCCTGGTTGTATTGTCACATAACTCAAAGAAGGTGCCTTTGCTTCTTCTTCATTCATTTTAGAAGAAGAATAAGAAACTGGTACTTCTTTTGCTACAAAAGTATTTGTATTAGTGATATTTGATTGTAATAACAAATTACGGGGCCCAATTACCTTAACAAACTCTTGGTTTCCAAGGTAGGTATTAAATGTTGAATTCTTAACTCGCCTTGTTAATGATAATAAGCTCCTTGAATAATATATTACGGAGTTCCAGTATTGCGTAACTTTATTTGCTTGAGGGTCTTTTATTTCTTCAGTCTCTTTAGAAGATTCTGTTTCATTTGGCAATGATGGAAATGAATGCTTGATCACACAATTTTGTAAATCATATGGGCCGTTGACACTAACTGCCACTAAATTGTTTCTGTTGAGTAAAACTTCTTCATCTTGTTGTAAGTTAATGTTATACAATGACCCATATCCAGTTAATCCTACTTGACCTCTACCGCTCACAAATGTATAACCAGAATGAGACCATTTGGACAATCCTGTAGAGCTATTACTAGAGCTTTCGAGGGCTTTGGAAAGATTTTTGGAGATCTTTTTTGGTAATTTATACATGGAAACATTCAATACATTCCCTGCAAAAACTTGTAAAGAATCTTTTCCTAAAATTGCCCAATCACTTGAGCCATCTAAAATCAATGTGGCGAAAGATTTATTATCCGAACGTTTAAATAAGGAATATGACCTTGACATTGATGAGATTAATGTTGAAAAGGGAGTTGTAGCCTGTAATTTTTGATAGCATGAACTATAACCACCGTAGAAAAATCTCATTACTGGATTGAGTATTTCTAAATTGCTACTTATTGATGTTGAAGAAGATGCATTAGTCCCATATATGGAAAGCAAAGAGCCACGTCTAATATATACAGGGACTGAAGGAGGCACATTCACTGACATTATAGATGGTGGATTGCCCAATGCTTGAAATTCTGCTGTTTCCAATGATTTATGATGAACTAAACTTTCAGCGTCCTTTACGCTATCTGCCTTGATCACATTAGCAATGTCAGACTTCAAAGACACAGACGGTTGAAATATCTTTATAGACCTTATAAATTGCAATTGTCTCATTTGTATTGTCGTCTTTCAATAAAAGTTACAAACTTTATAGCGTTGAATTTGAATTTCTCGAACTCGGAGGATCGATCTCTTTCAATTGGGTCTTTATATTGAATATTTGATTTTTTATTTCAATGCAAAAGATAAAGCCTTGGTTAACTCTTCTTCTTTTTCTTCTTCTTTTTAATTCTTTCAACGTTTTAGTAATGCTAAGAAAATTAGATACTTTGGGATCCAGTTGGCTATGGACATTTTATAATGTTAAAACATCTTGATATTAAAGCATGAACACTTTTGAAATAAAATTCGCCTGCGTAGCGTAATGGTTAACGCGTTTGACTTCTAATCAAAAGATTGCGGGTTCGACTCCCGCCGTGGGTTAATCTTTTTACTTGTGTGTCATTAGACATATAATTACATAAATTATAATTCTTTTATTGCTATTTTAATTTTTACATATTGCTTCTTCATATCTATAGACCTTACGTTAAAAATAACTTCATTTTAATTTTTTACAGAAATTTAAAATTATATTCAAGAATTGAAATATTATGCGAAATGTACATTTTTGAAGAAAACATACCAAAAGAAGTTAATTTATTCAAGTAAATTGGCATATATATTTGTTTTACATTATTTTAAGCCAATGAAATTGAAATGTACAGATTTAACTTGACATGATATGTTAATCTGTCAAGAATGTAGAGTTAAGTGGCTGTTGTTCTTAATTATGAGTTGATAAAATGATCAATACATACATTTTTCGCAACAGACGTCGGACCGACTAAAATGATTTTCGGATACTATCTATATCATCAGATATCGAACTTGCGCAAGCATATTAGTTGATAAATACAAGTGCTAGACGAACAATTCCGATGATTTCCGATATAATTGTGAGTACACTTGGCTATATAGGATAAAAAACAGGTGATACTGTATTAGAGCGTCTGCTATTGCAGTAATGCCCCAGGTAAAGATGTCAAGACATCGTGGGGTTATAGCTGGAGCAGAACATCCTAGAGGGATAAGCATTGATACAATTGTAGAGTAAACCAATGTAGAGATACAAGAATTCAATATCACAAGAAGTAACATAAAGTAGCTACATCGAACCTCAATGCAAATGTTACGAGAATTGATCATTACAATGAAATTCTTGCTGTCTAACAGCTTGAGAGCAAACTTTAGACACCAATATAGGAGTGGCTACTATATTTCGCATGCTATAGCCGAGCTGTAGTTGATAATGCTTTTGAAACCTTCCATCCGGTAACGATTGAGTTTTCCGAACACTACATGACCAGAGGAATTAGGAGAAAGCACAGCAAATGTAAGCAATCGGTCCGCAATCCTCAAGGATGTACTATTGTATTTTGAGAGCCTCCTTTAAAAGTATAAAAGGGCGTACTTCCCAGCTTCCCAAGGGTATTTGAATGTTAGTATCACAGACAATTAAGAACAACAACTACAATGGTATACAATATCACAGAAAAAGAAACTCAACCAGTTATCTACAGCCACATCAATGGTACTGTGGAAGAAAAGTTAGCCAGATTTACCGTATCTGAATTATGTAGGGGATGGCCAGTTTACAGAGATGCTTCTGAATGGAACAATTACAGAGACTTATTCGCAAAAGAAGCTAAAGTATGGACCACCTGGAGTGGTGGTAGAACCATTGACGACTTCATCAAAGTCTCCAAGGAAGGACGTGCTAATGGTGATCTTATTATGCACAGAGAAAATGGTACTTTAGTGGACTTAAACCTCGCAAAGGGCCGTGCTATTGGTAAGACCAAAACCACTATCACTCAACGTTTCAACATTGACGGTATTTCCTTCGATGTTGATTGTGACAATCGTTTTATCTACTTCTGCTTGCTTCAAGATGGTGAATGGAAAATCAAATATTACAGAGTCTTCTACGAAAAGGACAAAATTCTTCCAGTTGATGGTAAGAACGTTCCTGAATTCACAAAGGAAGAACTTGCTGAGTACCCATACGGTTATCAATACCTTGGTGTTGCCCAACACAAAATTGGCCACCCAGTATTAAAGACTCTTCCAACTATGAACAACGAAGGTTTCCACAAATTATTAGAAGTCATGCACCAGTGGTTAGAAGGTGAAGAAGTTGATTTAGAATGGGATTAGAATTATCTCTGAAAAAACTTAATTGAGAGAATATACTGTCATAAATACGTGTAAATGAAATGAACCTTTTTTTCAACTTTATTGTATTTTTCTATGTAAACATTAAAATTCTGTAAACTCATGTACATGGCATAAGTTGCAAAACGTGGAACAGATACAACAAATTATGTTCTTGAATTTTTCAATGAGAATGTAAATTAAATAGAATTGTCCTATGTAGAGCCAAAAATATAAACGAAATTTCAGAAATGGGTCTTATAGCCTGTTGGTCAACAACAGGATACGATTCCCAGTTCGACCCCCGAGGTAGATAAAAGAGCAATCCGCTCCAGTGGCGCAGAGGTTAGCGCTTCGTGCTTATAGCCGTATTACGACGATTTGGTTATACCATAAGTCACGGTCGTGTGAGGAACGCGACGGTCGTGGGTTCAAACCCCTCCTGGAGCATCTACTTCTTTTTTTGCTACTGTAATTGATTGAATTTTTTGCAATAATATTTATTTAAATTTTGAAGTAGTATGTAATCTAGCTATATTCTACTTAGTTAAAAATTAGAAATAAACAAATTTCAATTACATTAGTTGTATACATCTTAACAATGTAAGAAATGAAAGATATTTAAAAAATAAACTTTAACGTGCAATTAGATTTTCATCCAATTGAAAGATGAAATGAAACGTAATGAATAAATTAAATGACCTTAGATTTGGCTTGAGTTGTGCCATCTTTAATGAATTTGAAAAACCTTTCTCCATACTCACTAGCGGGTATTGCGGATATTGTTTTTCTAGAGTGGCCAAGACTTCTCCAGAAAGTCTCTAGTTTTTTCTTTAGAGAGTAATTTGTCAAACAATCAATTACACCAAGATAGTAAATTTCAGAGAGAGGCTCGTTGTTCTCGTCAGTAGCTCTGATACCGCCATCATGTCCATAAAAGACATATTTCGATCTTCCCGGAAAAACATTGGTGGGCAAATCGTTTTCTCTATCAATATACCTTGGATTTGTATTTATTAAGTCGTACTTGTCAGTAGATTTAGGATCGAAAACAGATAATTTTTGAGAAATATCGGTATTGTTACCCTTTTTAACATCATGAATTCCTAGAAGTAAAGAGTAATCCATGACGTTAATCTGTTTGAGTAATTTTACATCCTTCTCTAATTGTTCAAAAAATAGCTTTCTTTTATGAGGACCAAACTTTATTTTATCATTTCTTTCCAACCAATTTAAATCCTTCAAGGTTGTATTGACGAGATCTTGTTCTGTATTATATTTCGTAACCCTTCCCCAGGTTGACCCTTTTAAATCGTATTTCAAATGAATATCTCTGTGAGGTGGGAATAAATTATTCATTACTATGAAATGAATTTTTCGATGACCACCATTACCAAAAGGCATTTTAACCCTATGCAAACCATAAAATTGAGAAATTAATGTGTTGGGATTCTCCTTGACATGATTATAATAATCTTTTAATATTTTTCTTAATTGTTTGTGTTCTGAATGGTGAATAGTTTTGATGATAAATCTGTAATCTCTTGAATAATAAAAAAATGAACCACTTTTCCCAGGAGAATTAAGTTCTGATAAGATATATTTTCCTGTGATAGAAACTAAGTAATCAGCAGGGTCAAGACCAAACAAATGTCTAAGTTCTCTGAATACAGCTGGCGAATAATCTTTGAATTTAAAATCATATTTTGAAGATGGTGTAAGTTCTGTTCCATCCATGCTGAAGGACAATTTTTTGGTATCCTCAAAATCTCTGTCTATTAACTTCTTCATAACACCAGAGCATCTTGATACTGCAACTCTTATCCCTGAAAGCATATTGTAAGCCAAAACAAAGTTCTCATGTCCTTCGCTAATTTTGTTTCCCACTAAAACTCTATCTTCTTCTAAAAAGTTTCTTTTTTTCTTTTTTCTTTTACTTAAAATGGAGCCTTTCATTCTTAATATCTCCGTACTCGTGGAATTACGCTTAGCATTGAAAATATCATTCGATGAAGACACATTGTATACTGGAAATGAATTACGAGGACCAAATTGCCTGCGAGATAGTTGCAATGAAGTCACATCAGTTGGATCTACATCCGTAGGCCCAATGTCAACAGACGTTGTTTCAGCGGCGTCTGCAAAGGGCTTTCGTGACCTGAGTGTTATTGCATGAGGACTTGTATGTCTTCTTTCACCTAATGGTATGTGATGCCATTTTTTATAAATAATATCTTCCACCAGTGTCCTTGGAGCATAACCTGATTGAATTGGTGCAACTTTCTCGGCCGTTTCAAGCAAATTTGGTTTTGGTTCAACCTGCACCGTTTCCAGTGGTTTATCTAACGGACCTATGCTCTGACCATCAATCAAATTGATCTGGCTTGTAGACCTATTGATATTGATATCTACGATATTCTTCGCAAGGATAGTGCCGTTCTTATTGTTGATGGTCAGGTATGAAAGCGTAGAGTTTCTGGCGGAAATAGTTCTATTGTCCGAAGTCTCCACGGACGATGGGCTGGTATCATTAGTTGCTTCTGAACACCCCGACCTAGTAACCCTACAAGAATTTGGCGTAGACGGTATTTGTTCCTTGCTCAGCACCTTTCCATTATTGTTTCCTCTATTCGAGTCCCTCTTTGGTGTCTCTGCTTCCCTACCTTCGTTTTCTGTATCATACTGTTCACTTTCGCTGCTAATCACACTTGCCTCTTCACTGCTCTTTTCAGTGCTGCTTACCACACCTGTATATGCTTCGACCTTATCAAATGTTGTGTGTTTGATTTCTAATAAATCTACCTGAATCATACGCCCCTTTTGTAATCCATCAACTTTTTTTATTATATGGCTCTTACTATCTCTCTCTCCAGTACTATACTGCGTTAGCAATCCTATATTCTCTAGATCTGATAATCTCGTGATATTTACCTTTAAAATAAGCCATTTAAAGGATGAGTTTGTGATTTACCATTTTTACATGCCTAGCAGAGGAGTGGCACAAAACGAAAATTGTTGATGTCGGTGTTAAGATCGGATTTAATAAGTTCCGGTTATCTACGAAATCTATTTATTCGGATCGAAATAATCATTGAAAAGAACGAATCGTGCCACACATATATATATATATATATATGTATCTATCTATCTAATATAATAAGATAGAAAAAATCTCTGAGGATAGAACAATATAGAAAATGGGATTGATAAAGAACCTTTTTGGATCGAAGCCAAATATCGAAGAGGAGTTGAAGACTAAAGAATTTGAAGCTTCAAGTTGTTCGATGGAATGTGATAGTTGTCACTCTAAATTCCCTAAAACAGTGGGCAATTTGGATAATGACTCAACATTATGGAACTCCACCACGCCATATGGCTTACACATAGTTGTTCCTACTGGTAAAACAGACTGGCCACACGATGCATGCTCTGAAGAAGGTAAATTACCCAATGTTGTCTCCAAATGGGGTGAAGAGAACTCAAACGAGGCATGGGGGAAAGTAAAAGTTACAGTGGGATCTGCTAGTTCTAAGGGATTAGAGTCTGATGAGGATTATATTAGTCAGAAGAAAGGTGACATTTTCTTGTTACCATTTTTCATTTGGGTCAAAAACGTTAGCGTTGATGATGTTCACCAAGTTTTGAACAAGGTTGTTCCCTCTATTGTTGAAGCCAGAGATAAAGGCGCCAGTCCAGAACTCTCCTTACCAGAATTTCCAGATGTCAAGCTTGAAATAGAAAATGCTCAAGCATACATTTTCTTGTGTTCTCACAAGACCAGAGATAAAAGATGTGGTATTACCGCTCCAATCATGAAAAAAGAAATGGACATTCACTTACGTGAATTAGGTTTATTGAGAGATGTTGGTGATGACAGACCAGATGGTGTTCAAGTTTCCTTCATTAATCACATTGGAGGTCACAAATATGCTGCTAATGTTATCATCTACTTGAAAAAAGAGGGAAAGAATATTTGGTTTGCTAGATGTACCCCAAATAATGCTGTTCCAATCATTGAAGAATGTGTTCTAAATGGAGGTAAGGTTTGGCCAGACAAAACTAGATTGATTCAAAAGTTTAAGGCAATTTCCTGGTAGTTCCTATTTTAGAGAAATGATCTCCAGTTTCTGCATGCTTCAAAGCTATTTATTTAATATCTATATATTTCCAAACTAATTTAATATTTAATAATCATTAGACAAAATATTTCAAGATGCTAGATCTTTTTTGTAATGAGTCTATAGCTACTGGTTGCATACCTTCAGTATCGTACTTCAAGGCATTCGTTAATCTATTTAATTCATTAGAAAAATAGTTTTGTTCACCGGTTAATACTTTATTAAGCAATTTTTTATAGTATGCACCCATACTTAAATCTTCGTTTACAGACTTTGCTTGTTTGAGCAATTGACTCAATTCACTTAAAATCTCAACAGCGGTTGCTTCTTTGTTATCAGATATTTTCAATCTTTCGAACACTAACTTATCGATAGTTTTGATATTACCAGCTTCATTTTCTAATCTACCATTTATTTTTCGTTTTAAACCAGCGTTGGTATTAACAAAGTTTACAAGTGGTTCTAAATCTTTTCCTTTGAACAAAACGGGTTCTGTTTTCTTCTTTCCCTTGAAAAATAGAATCGAAGGTATGGATTTAATGTTATATTGTTGTTTTAAACCTAAGGTGGTTTCCTGTCCCAATTCGATCATTCCAAACTGTACAGATTTCTCATTAATGAAAATGTTTGAAGTTATCTTTTTCCAATGTTCTTTAACTTCTTCACAATATTTGCACCATGGGGCAGAAAAGAATACAACTGTATCGATATTTGAGTTCAACACCTTCTCTTCGAAGTTGTTATCATCTAACTGAATAGTATTAGGTAACAATTTTACTTCTTCTTTGGGAGCTTCACTTAATTTAGGCTTATTTTTAAGCTTTACTCCAGAAATAGCCTGAATAAAATTACTAAAGGATTCAAGGTCTCTTCTACCGACATAATTAACTGGCTCGTCGCCACCATGGAATAGTTTAAGATCTGGGAATCCATCGATATTATACTTTTTAACCATACGACGCCCATCCTTATCTCCATTAATCTTAACTACCTGGATATTTGGCTCATCCTTAAATAGATCATGTAACTGTTCTACTACTGGCATTAAATTTTTGCAATGTCTGCACCAATCAGCGTAAAAGTCCACAAATGTATATTTGCCAGATTCAATCACTATTTCCTTAAAATTTTTGTCATTAACTTGAAGTAGTTGTGAGCAGGTTACAAATTGCATAAGCAACACTAAATCAAGCATCAATTGACCAAATTTCATTTCGCTTTATTGAATTGTATAATTCTACAACTATTGTTAGGATTTATCTACGTCAATCATACAATTTATGTGTCGTACTGCATGTAGTATGAAATATATCTATACATTATAAATGTTTATTGTTTGGTAAATCTAAAAGATGTATACGAATATTACTCTATTTAAGGCCCTTGGGTAATTGGATTGCTCTTACAGTGAAATATGAGTTTTGTTTTGTAGTTATACCAGATAATGCATTGTACCACCCAAGGAATGCCGTAATAACCCCAAAAACACCACCAGCTCTGGTGACCCCAACTTTGCCAGTGAATTCACCAGCTGCTAGTAAAATGAATGTCATAAATAGGAAAAAGAATAGAGAAAAGAAAGCAACAGTGGATTTCATGGTGGTAAGAACCAACATGAAAGTGAACAAAGCCCAGCCTAATAAGAAGAATCCAACTGCACTGGAAAGGGTTCCGTCAGTATAAGCACTTTCAATGCCAAAACTGTCAATATAAATAGAAGCAAATGATAACCAGAACGCACCATACGAAGTCAAGGCAGTGGCACCAAACGTGTTTCCTGTCAAAAATTCTAGCACTCCACATAAGAACTGCACTGCACCACCGTAGAAACAAGCGAGTCCAACAACAACATTTGGCACTGTAATACCCATAGCTTGTGCATTGTATAACGAGAGAACAAAAGTAGTGAACGAAAAAGCCGCCAACCCTAAGGGTGCCGGGTTAATATTGATTTTTGGATATGGCGACCATCCAGGATTCATAAAACCACCAAAAGCGTTCATGAGCTCATGTGTGTATAATAACTTGTTTCCGAGCATAATATACTCATCGCCATCTCCTTGAAACTTTATTTTGTTTACTTGAGGTGACTTTGCTCTTGCTGACTCTGTTTCGCTTGAATCCATATTCTATAATTTAGCAATAATTGTATTCGATAATATGGACCTCACAATTCACTTAAACCTAATTAGCGGCTCGAAGTAATATATAATAACCAAAAAGTTTCTTTCTCGAAAACCATCAATTACTAAGAATTTGTAGTTCAATTTCGTAAATCCTGTTAATCATATGGGTGTGAGATGATTGTATTATACTATTACAAGGACGTTACAAGAAAAGTGGTGCAATTTGATGACCGTATAATGACCGGTATTTGAACGGAAATTAATGTTTATATGTATGAAGATACTAAGATATACCAAGATATACTATGGGGAACTTAAGAGGACTTTCCCGTATGAAAGTTAAGCGAGGACCGGTTATTGATATTAAGTAAATACGAGGAAGATCTGAAAATCGACTACCCCACTTCCGATTGTGAAATATTTCACTCCGAATCCGACTGTCCCACTATGAATTTCTCAACATATATTATACGAGTTATTCTATTGGGGTTCTAATGGGTCTATATCGGAAATAACGCTAATAAAGCGATATGGTAAACTAGTAGGTCACTGATTCATTAGTTTTATTAGCTTCTCCACTCTTGTAGCACTTGGAAACATATATTGTCAAAAGGTAATCCAGCTTTTTTACAGCTTTTGACAGAATAAAATGTGTTCTAAAACATAATTGGAGTTGTATTGAACATCTGCGAATAAAATAGGACTAAAGATATATAGGACTAATGAATTTTTAATTAAACAAGAAATGGTTTCGTGGTCTAGTAGGTTATGGCATCTGCTTAACACGCAGAACGTCCCCAGTTCGATCCTGGGCGAAATCAATTTCTTTTTTTTATTTTTTACATGCATTTCGCACTGTTGAATTATACACAGATATGATAATTCGATATTTGAATAGAGTCTTGGAATATTATTTGATATTATTAACAATTGAGTAATCTACGGATTTTAAATTTAGACAAAAACTTTACTTGTGATTGAAAGTTAACAAGATATAGTTTTTTATTTTGCAGTGCATTTTTGAATAGGGCCGGGAGTTGAATTCATGGAAACTGGAAAGTCAATAAAAAGATACTAAAGCTACACAGAATCCTACAAAGAATCTTTTTAGAACAGATGCTATTAACTGGTAATACAATTAGACGTGTATCTATCGCAAGGAGATACTTATTCTCACATCAAGCATATAGAAATTTGTCGTTAACATTTTTTACCAAAGAAACTTGCATGTTGTGTACAAATGCCAGAGAAATATTGTTCAAAACATTAGGCAACGAGAGTCTTAAAAATGAGAAAGTGGATTTGAAGATTATAGATATAATGAAGAAGGAAAACCAAGAATGGTTTGATGTGTACTGCTATGATGTTCCTGTTTTACATGTAGATAGACCGGAACAAAAGAAACCAGTTAAGTTTATGCATTATTTTTACGAAGACAAATTATTGGAAGAATTCAATAAAAAATGAATACATGTATATATGAAATATGAAAATAGCGAAATACAAAGCAAGGAAATTTTTTATTTCACGCTTTTCTCCTTTTATAATACGAATATTCACTATTTGCGGGCGTCTCGCCGATGGGCTTGCGATAGTCATCTGATGCCATTCTCTTTTTAGACCATAAAGGATTACTTCCAGATATAGAAGCTTTGTCATTCTCTTCAACGGGTGCTATATTATCCTTTTGCAGACTTTCGCTGATCGTGGAAGTAGCGCTGTCTGATCTGTTTAAACTTTTGTTTGAAAGGACTTTCCTGTTAGTTTTCTGAATTGACACTATTTTGTTTAATTCTCTAGGAATGTATCTTTCATTCTGAAATTTTCTCGGCTCCATTGGTACAGGTTTTCCTTTCAATTGCAATTGTAGCTTAGATACGATTTCTCTTAGCGCGATGATCTCATTCTGACGCTTTGCTTCTTTTGAACAATATGACTTTGCCATATCTCTATTTCTACATTCAAGCTCTTTCAAAGTATCCTCTAGTAATAGTTCTTTTGAAACTTGGACTTTAAGATCATTTTCGTGACTCATCAATGTTTCTTCCTTCTTTTTGAGTCTCTCCTCACATTCGTGAAATTTTGCAATAAACGGTTTTACATCATTTAGTTCTGCGTTCAATTCTTGAATTTTATTTTGAAATCTATTTCTCTGCTCCTTTTTGCTTGCTTCTACCAATTCGATTTCTTTTAGCAATTTATTGAGTTCTTTGGAAAATTCAGAATTTTCTACTAAAATACCTTTATTTTTTTTTTCTAATATTTCATAGGAAGTCTTATAGCTTTCTAATTCTTTCAACTTTTTTTTCAGTACTTCAATTTCGGATCTCATTTTCATTTTTTCCTCATTTGCTAGTGAGCTAAGTTGTCTTAACGATATTATCTGAGATTCAAAGCTCCGAATATAGGCACTCTTTTCTTTATCAAAAATCTCTCGACTTTTTTCAATTTCCAGCTTCGATTTAGATAATTCCTTTTCCAAAATTTTCAAATCATCTGTAAGAGTTGTTATCTTTTTTAGACTATTTTCTTCTTTAATTTTCATACTCACTATTGTTTTTTCCATGGTATAATTACGAGTTTGTTGAATTTCGAGTTTATTGGCTAGATCTTGATTTTCAACAAAGCTACCTTTGACTTCTTTGACATAATTTATAAACACTTGCTCATAATCTTGCCTTCCTTTTAAAGTATCTGACAACTTATCTGTAATATTAACAAGTGATTTGTTCAAGTTTTGAAAATATGACTGATTATTGTTTTTGACGGTTGCGAAATTTTGAGGCAAGAATTCATTTTTTAAAGAGTCAATCAATTTTATAATTTCCAAGAGATTTTCATCAAAACGATCGAATTTTGCAAATTTAAAAGATATCTGTTTATTCAAATTCTTAAATTGGGAAAGAATTAGCTTGATATTTTTTTGAGATTCATTATTTATCATGTCAGTTGTGTCTTTCAAAGAAATTGAGAGCTCAGCAAGAATAGATTCCTTCTGCAGTTCTGACGTTGGTATCGCCAATGATTTATTGAAGTCGTCTAATTTGCTTTCAATTAGTTTATAAAGCTTGATTATGTGATCATGGATCAAGTTGTCTTTTTTAAAAAGACTAGAATTAAGAGATGAAACCATTAACTTCTCTTCAGAGAGACTTCCAGAAAGATCGTCTACCATTGCATCTAAATTCTTTATCTTAAGGTTTTGGCTTTCAACTTTTAGCCTCATATTATTAAATCTATTCTTATACGACTCAAGCTTTGTGGATAAAATATGAATATCATGCTTATTCGAAGTACTTTCATTATTCGATATCGCAACTTCTTCCTTAAGCTGGCCGATAACTTTTGAAGAAAGTGAACTTTTGTCTTTTAGGTCTTTCATGTCACTTTCAATTGATAAAAGTACGAATCCGAGTTTTTTGCACCTTTCAGATACATCTTTAATGACTTTAGTTCTATGCGAAATCTCTTTATCACGAATGGATATTTGATTATCTCTTTGAACTACCTTATGTTGTAAGTTTCTACATTTATCCTCTAATTCTTTTATAATTGAAAAATACGGAATCGATGCTTCTCTTTCGTTTTTATCAACATTTGGACAACTCACTATATTTTCTTTTTTAGTCAATCTCTGAGAAGCTCCCAAACCCTTTCCTTTAGCTGGAGCTGGTCTTTCAATTAAACTAATTCCTCTAACTGTAGCTACATCAGCAGCATTAGCCAAACGAAACTTCAAAGAGTCCGAATATTTATTTGTACTATGTGGTTTTGTTGTAACTTCTGATAATACCGACTGATTTTTAGCATCATATTTAGAGTTGATTGAAGTGTCAATAGTTCTTCCTTCCAAAGACTCTTCCAGATACTTTTTCAGATCTCTCTCAGGAGTACTGGTATCAAAATCTCCTGGATACTCTCTATCATATTCTTTTATTGTGCCTACCTCATTAAGCTCAAGATCGCTAGATAAGCGCCTCATTTCTTGATTTCGATTAACACCAGTATCAACGATGTCAATTATATGGCTCATATTTTCCTTTGATTCAACTCTTCGCTTTGCTAAATTGATTTGGAACTCGTTGATAAATTGTTGCAAATAAATTTGATTTGCGAGCAATCCATATTTTTTATATCATTTTTAATTTCAGTATGTTTTTTTCTTTATCAACAATTTCAACAAATAGTAAAGGGCTACAAGAGCTATATATACCTGAAACTGTATCGTGTGTTAAATAGAATTTCATTATATCTATTCCTATGTACATAAATGTTCTTTAAAATTAACAATGAATGAAATAATGCCGAGGAAATATACATAATACTTAATGTTTAAACATCCTAATTAAAAGATACAGATTTGCTTCCAGATTTTGCAAAACATGATATGAGGAGGACTCAAAAATTAGCTAAGATTCCCAGAGAGAAATATTGGAGGTAAATAAAGATAATTTTATTGAATGGTCCCTCTCAGTACTCTTCTTATCACATGTGTGATGGGATGCGGAAATAAAAGATCTATGGTATAAAAATAAATTGTCTGTCAGATAATTTATAAATCATATAAAAAGGGACGTAAGCTTGATCTGATCTAAGACTCAAAAATCGAAAAAATTATGACAGAAAATCGTCCTAAATACGTTTTAGTTACAGGTGCATCATCAGGAATTGGCCATGCTACTTCAATTGAATTTGCAAAGAGAGGCTACAAGGTCTTTGCAGGAGCCAGGAGATTAGAACCTATGGAAGACTTGAAGCAGTACGGAATTATTCCAGTTCAATTAGATGTATCATCGGAGGAAAGTGTTAAGATGGTGAAGAAGTTGATTAAGGAGAAAACTGGAGGATATTTGGACTTTTTGTACAATAACGCAGGTCAATCATGTACCTTTCCTGCTTTGGACTTGTCAGATGAATTGTTCAAACAATGCTTCGAGGTCAATGTATTCGGACCAATCAGGTTGGTAAGAGAGTTAGGTCCCTATGTTATCAACGCTAAGGGTACTATCGGATTTACCGGTTCCTTAAGTGGGATTATTCCATTTCCATTTTCATGTGTTTACTCCTCGACGAAGGCTGCAATTCATCAGTATGCCGCTACTTTAAGATTAGAGATGAAAACATTTGATGTTAAAGTTATTAATATTGTAACAGGTGGTGTAAAGACGAACATTGCGGATAATAGGCGCTTGCCCGCCGATTCCATTTACAATATACCTGAGATGGAGTTCGCACTAGAGCTGAGAAGAAAAATGGCTGCTAAGAATCATCCTATGGAAGCAGAGATTTATGCTCGTAAGGTCGTTTCAGATTTCGAAGGACTGAAAATAAATGGTCCTCTTTACATTTATAGAGGAACTTTAGCCACTTTTCTTGGTTATGTATTAAATTGGTGCCCAAGATTTATTCTTGAAAACATTTTAATCAGAAAGTTTAAAATTGGACTTCCGATGGATATATTGAGGGACAAGTATTCCAAACAAAAAATGGAATAGTGGTTTGAACTACATGCTGCCAACTTCAAATATGCCTCTATGCTTAGCACAGCGCGATATGTTTATTCAATTTCTATAATAATTACATTTATTGCCTCTCTCTATTCTATTATGAAGATTTTTAAGAATCCGTTTAGTTTCAATTCCATTTCAACTGAAGTGACTTGCGTAATTTAATAGCAATAGTAGCAGCAATGCAAAAAAAAAATGTATTCACTATCTATATTTTGGGATTCAATTTATGACTATTTTGATCCTTCTTATAAACTTCTGAATTAAACAACTCAGAGCATAAATGATCAATAACGCCCCAGCCATAGCCATTAGAAAATCTTCTTCTTACAATGATGTTATTATGAGCATCTGGGGGGAGGTAGACAAGTACCTTTCTCCAATTCATTTCTGGAGCATGATATTTCTTGGCTATCTTCACTTGTTTCTCCAATTTCCAATCTTTATTTGGAAGAAATTTAGATTTTAAAAAGCTTCTTTTCTGAGAAGTTTCTTCTTTGATACTTATAGGCAAATTATCAAAATGATAGTACCTATCATGAAATATGACTGGATTTCTTGATTTCGGATTTGTAATGTATTCTTCTGATGGCGTTGGGCAAATAAGTGTGTAAAATGCAGATTCGATGGCCGAAGCTTTAGGCGGAATATTAAAATATGTATTTGTATCAGATTCATCATCATTGAAATCCTCTGGTTCTCCTTGCCACAGAGTCCCTTTAGCATTAAACCTCTTGATTTTCTTTGTTTTCTTTTCTAACTTCTTTTTTACGAGAGCCTTTCCTATATTAGAAATTCCATGCGAAGTATTATTTGATGTGGTAGTTCTGCTACTACTGTGGAACGTATTTGGCGAAGATTCAGTATCGGAATTTAGTTGCTTCTCGCTGGAATTTTCCTTACGATCGCTTTTATCCGTAAAGTTAAGTGATATGAAGTTTGCATACTTTCGAGCAAAGCCCTTGTCCTTCTTATTTATATTATCTAATTGCTTTGAGTCTGCAGGTACTTCTGCTACAGTGTCAGCAGTATTGTTGGTTTTGATCAGTGCAGCATCTCGCCCTGCTTCATCTGTTACTTCATGACTTTTATGCTTCTTTATTGCATTGACATCTCCTAATGCTTCATAATCTAAATATAATAACGCACTGGTTCTTAATGGCACTATACCATCGTTTACAGCATTGGCGTATAATGTCAAGTGCTTAAATTTACTCATAAAGTCCTTAAGTGGATTATCTGGTAGAGTTTCCAAAACAGCTTTAAGTGTGTCTCTTTTACGATTAGTTTCATGTTTAGCCATACTCTTGAGATTAGGTAGCTTTTTCAGTAGTGTTAAATCACGTCCAGTCTTACCTAAAGAGCCCAAGTCTAAAAACAAAGCAATGAGGAAACTCATCTCATTCAATATTCCTAAAAACGGACTGGCTAAGAATACCAAGTGGGTAGGTTCTATTTTAAGTTTCTCAAAATAGTCAGCACCCTTTATCTGTAATATGTGCTTAATGCAATAAAGCTGCACCATACCTCCTAAGGAGTGACCGATAAAAGATATTTTAGATATGTTGCCTTCCATATTCAAAGCATCAATAGTACGCAATACATGACCAGAACAAGCGATACCTAGTTTTTTAACACCCCTTTCTGTTCTACCTGCATTTCTTTCATAGCCCGAGACAACAATGTTATCGTCAAGTACATTCTCTAAAGCCTCTTTCAAGTAAAGCATGTCTGCAGTTAGATTCGAAAATATACCATGCGTAAGTATTATAAGATGTATAGGTTTCTTAGGATCCTTTGGGCTCAAGTTCCACAATTGTTTCGTATCCTTCTTTTCCACCACCAATTGAGTATTAGTAGACTCTCCAAGGATACTCTTTCCTTTATCGCTATCAACGCTTCTAGAATGCTCCTTATTGAGACCCGAAAGCGAATTTTGAAGAATTCCTCTATTCAATTTCTTCATATCTTTCAAGTCATCGCCTATCATGAAATCATACACAATTGATGCACTTCGTGATACATATATTTGGGAAATAATATCGACAGACCATTCATAGCGCTTATTCCCATCTTCTGTCTCATCCTTGAACGAATTTTCATTCAAAAGTAACTCCACATTAAATGTCTGACCCGGTTGGATCCCATTATTAAATTGCACTTCCAGGATTCCTTTGTCATTAGCTTCTTTAAATTGTTCATTCTGATTATACAGGAATGGAACAACGTGACAATACAATATAAAGGGTCCTTTTAAAAGATGAATGGCTCGTATCCCAGCATTTTCAATATTTTTCAATCGCAAATAAATCCGCTCTCTGTCCTCATTTATTCGCGTATATTCAATTATGTATCTTCTGACATCTCCTATTTTTACAGAATCTTTATCTCGATACCACAAAAAGGGATTAATGCTGCTCATTTTTCTATTGTATTACCAATTTGAGCCTTCTTTAGGGTCCTGTTTACTGAAGTATCACGAAATGTCGTGAGCATATAAATGTCGTTTACAATCAGCGGAGAGAAAACGACACTCGGAAATGTCTTTATCCAAATAATTTAATTATCAGCCAAAAATTCATTTTTTATATGGTGAAACAAATAAAGTTGAAACCGGCAAACAACAATTGGGCGCTATCTCCACCTTGAAAAAATCATTCTATAAATCTGGAGATATTTAATATGAACAATCTGAAATCTTTATGAATTTAAAATATATAATAAAATTATTCTAATAAGAACACAGTCAAAATCTATTTTAGTAAATTAAGTCTATGTCTACTGAATACAGTTCTTCTAGCTCAAGCGATCAGTTGGCAAGCTCTGTATCATCTGAAGCGTTATCTCATACTAAAACTATTCCTGGAAGCTTCAATACACTGGATGCGGTGGTAAGTAAAGTACAGACGATTATTCTTATTGGGTTGAGAGGCGTCGGTAAATCTACATTGGCTTTGATGGCTCTGGCAGCGTTGAAGTTCAAGTATGTTGATGTGGAGAAGTGTGTACAGCAGCACACTGGTATTCCAGAGGCAAAATACTTCGAAAAAGTAACAGTGGATGAATACAAGCAATTACAATTTCAGTTGATATTGAAGGCATTAAAAGACAACGAGCATAATAACCTGATTTTTGTATTCCCCTCCACTTCAATTGATAATGCATATGTATTGGAATACCTTGTTGAGCAGAACTACCCTTACATAGTTAACATCGAATGTGATGAAATGAGGATATTAAATTACATTTCTTATAATGGCTCTCCAGAGAACGGTATAAAATTAGTACAACTGGCGTTTATGAAATACAGGTCTATTTCGAAATACAACTTTTTCAATCTATTTGCGGAATTGGATTTCATTAAGCAAAATCTTGTATCTGTTGGAGGGGACAGTGACATCCACAATAGCAGTCATTTGATTTTAAAACCCATTGAGAAGGAATTTGTAAGATTTTTGAAATTTATTACAAAAGGTGCAAATTCAGCTTCAGCTTATGCTTGTAGGTTGCACTTAACTCAAGGTTTTCAATATAGGTTTACCAGTTGTTTACAAATTGATTTCCCCAACTCGTTGGATATTTTTCCAGGTGTTGAAAAGTTGATTTATGGGGCAGATACTATCGAAGTTCGAATTGATTTGATCGAATTGATCAAGTCGAATATAATTAACTTGAATCTCAAAATTGATGAGTTTGTTGCCAAGCTCAGGCGATACACGTATTGCTCAATGCCTATTATTTTGAGTGTTGCTAATAATTTGTCCGACTTGAATTTATTTATTGTAGAGTATTCAATTTCGTCAGGAAATGAGTTTAATAGCATCAAAAATGATCTCAGGAACTTTTATTTTGGGGTTTTGGACTGCGCTATAAAGTTAGGTACAGAGTTTTTGATAATTGATTTGGCAATTTGCTTTCAACATGAAAATAATTTCATTATGAATGACAAGGACAGCATATTATCAATTTTGAAACAAATTATTCACTTGAGTGGTAACACTGGCATCATTGGCTCCTTACATTCAGAAAAGCGTGATTTCTGGGAATCCTCTGAAGGAGCTATACAGATTGCTCAGCTTGCTTCTAGGTTAAGCATAAAATATGTACGTTTGAGCTCACATGCTAATAGCATTACTGATAACTTTAAGATTTTTGATTTTATAAATAAGACAAAAACAGAGTTTCCAGACATGCACGTTTCTGCCTTTAACAGGGGACAACTCGGAAAAATATCTAAGATATTGAACAAATTTTTGACCCCTGTTGACTTCGTTGCAAAAGAGACCATAAATCAAGAGAACCAGGTGACTGATATAAATAACAAAGTGACTGCATATGAACTACAAAATGCTCTACATGTATCATTCATGACAATTCCATTGAACTTTTATATCATGGGTGCTAATGTTTCAAAATCTTTGTCTCCAAATATCCATAACCAATGTTACAAAGAATTAGGATTGCCTCACGAGTTTAAGCTATTGGAATGTACTTCGCTTGTACCACACTTAAAGGAGTTGGTAGCATCCCCAAATTTTGGAGGTACTGCTGTGATTATGCCATTTAAATTGGAAGCACTTAAGTTCGTCACTACAACTTCTAGTCATGTTAAAATAATAGGAGCATTGAATTCTATAATTGCTGACAGATCAGCTGAAGAGCCAAATAAGATAATTCGTATTAGAGGTGAAAATACAGATTGGTTGGGTGTTAGATTGACTTTGCTGGACAATATATCACCCATCAATGCAGTCAGTAAAAATAAGACAGCATTAGTGATTGGTGCAGGAGGTATGAGTAGAGCAGCAATATATGCATTACTCCAATTGGGATTTCAAAGAATATTACTTTACAATAGGACTTACAAAAAAGGTAAAGCATTGGCTGAATATTATAATTCATTATCACCAATTAAGCCATCTAGTGCATTGACTATGGGAGAGTTTGATGTGAATGTAGACGATTTAATTTATTTTAAGATTTCTTTGTTGTCTGATGAAGAATTTTTGACTGCTACTATTCCACAAGACTTCAGCTACCCCACAGTGATTATTTCGTGTATTCCTAGTACTGATTTCACCACAGGCTCGCCAACCCATCTCGATTTGCCATCACCATGGTTTAATAGCCCTTCTGGTGGTGTTGTTTTGGAGACTGGCTATGATCCTCTTATGACTCCATTGTTAAGGAAAACTGAACAGTTTTCTCACAAAGGTTGGGTTGCTGTCAATGGTCTAAATTACCTTTATGCCCAAGCTTTGGCTCAATTTGAAATGTTCACAGGAAAGCCAGCTCCAAGGGCATTGATGAAGAGTATTGTTTTGAATCATTACCTTTCAAATAAAAAATTGACGGAAGAGAGTAGTAAGCTGCATCAGGTTGAATAATTTGATTATCATTAAATTTAGTTTATGACTTATATATTGGCATATAAATATAATGTATAATAGTATAAAATAATATGGAAAAGAATGGTAGAAATTAAAATCAATGTAAATTCTATTGAACTACAGAAGATTGTCAACGGATTCTCTTTATTAGATATTATTTAATTTAGTATGGAAATTTGTGTGATTCTTCATATAAGTTTTCGAATACATATTTAGGAAATTTACCTTCCTTGTATTCTTTCCAACCTCTTTCAGCTTCTGGGAATGCTTCATAACCCCACAAAAACTCTTGGAAAACAGGATCGGCCCATCTATTTGGACATCCAAGTTCTGGAGGGGATAGAGCTAATTTTGCATCCCTCTTAATTTGATCTTCACCTCTGTGCATGTGGAAGATGGTTCTACAATGAGTGGAACCTTGAACAACTTGAGTAGATCTCCATTTTCTCAAAGATTCAGTAATTTTTAATAAATCATGAATTTGAGATTTGTCTTCGATTCTGCTAAATAAACCAGTTAAAACAGCAGCGTCTTCTAAAGCTTGAGATGCACCAGATGCTAAATATGGTAATGTTGCGTGTGAAGCATCGCCTAAAATAATAACATTGCCGGTATCGTGAGTCCATTTTGGTAACTCACGAGAATTTTGCAATCTCCATTTACTAGTTTCGTGGACCAATTCAAATAATTTCAACAATCTTGGATCCCAGTCTTTGAACATTTCTATTAATTCTTCTTTTGAAGAGGATTGAATTGCCACTTCTTTAGGTAAGTTATCTGGAGACAAGACAACTACATTACACATTTCACCTTGTTGCAACAAGTATATGACAATATGATTATCTGGACCCCACCAATAAGTAATATTTGCATTTTCGTAGATAAAATTCAACTCTGGATGCTTTCTTATTTCACTAGTCTTAATCAACGCTCTGAAAGCTAAATCACCAGTGTTATAAGGTAAATCTTCGTAACCTAAGATAAAAGATCTCAATTTGGACTTAATACCATCATAACCAACGACGACGTCACCGGCATATGATTTACCGTCAGCTGTGAAAACAGTAGCCTTTTCGAAATCAATGTCATTGACGTGTGAGTTTAAAAAGAACTTGACACCAACTTCTTCTGCCCTGTTAACAAGAGCTTTGTGATAATCAGCTCTGTGAATGTGTAAATAATGTGCCTGGTATTTCTCCAATGTGTATGGAACCAAGTTTTGGGAAGAAAGCTCCTTTCCTTCTTGGTAGTCGATGACTCTGAAACTCTTTGGAATCATGCATGTTGCCATGACTTCATCTAATGCTCCGATCGCATTTAAAATCTTAACGGATGGAGGAGGAACTTGAATACCAGCACCAACTTCCTTCAATTCTGGAGCTTGTTCTAATAATGTGACGTCGTGACCAGCCATTTTTAATCCAATAGCTGCGGTAAGACCACCTAAACCACCTCCTACGATGACAAACTTTAATGAAATCTTTGCCTTTGGGATTTTGGCTTTTGGGATTAATGTGGTACCATTTGAAACTGAAACTGTCATTATATAATTCAACTGCTTTTTAACTAACTAACGGTGATTTAGACTCTATGGAATCACTATATGGGAATCTTATATTTATATTTTTCATATTAATTCGGATAAGTATTTCTCCAACAATTATCTCGTGGCTTCGCTTATAAATATAACCGGAGTTGTTCCGCATTTTATTTTGTGGGGTACTTCCATTGATATTGGTCAATATACCAATAGGCAATTGATGATTTGAAAATTAGCGTAGATGGCATTACGCTATGGCAATTATGAAATGCGGTGCTGGAGATTACTGCAATATTATAGTAATATCATGTCATATCAGGAAGTGGGGACTTCTTATAAGTAGGACGGTGATTCGGACTATGTGTATGCCGAGTGAAAAATTTTGATGAGATAAGGGAAATTAGAACAGAGTAGTTCATCGAGAATATGACAAGCCAATGACAAGACAAGGCATGAATATATATGGCGAGTTTATAATAAGAGAATATATAAGAAACTATGCTGTAAAATGACTTAGTTTTATCAGAACAAAGTAACGTAAATTTAATAAATAGTTCTACGGAAACGTGAAATACATAGTAATATAAAAAGCAGCCGATAGAATTACAAATGGTCTTTTTTTTATAAATCTAAGGCTATAAATCGAAAAGACAAACGATGCATATTAGCCCCAAATCTCCAATGCACTTTCTTAGGAACCATGATAGCATAAAGCTAAATAATATTTATTTAGTTTTCTTGGAAAACTTCCTTCAAGAATGATTCTTCTTCAGCATTATGCATACCCTTGGAACCAGCAGCAACGGAAGCAGATGGATCACGTCCAGCATAACGCAAAGTCAAGTCCTTGTGGTTTTCTGTTTCAGCCAAAACGGTAGAGATACGAGGAGCAACGAAGGAGTGACCACCCATGTTCAATGGTTCTTCTTGACACCAAACTAAGTCCTTAGCAGCTGGGTATGTATCTAAAAGATCACGTAATTGAGCAAATGGGAATGGATGGAATTGTTCAATCTTGATGAAGGCGGTATTCTTATCTTCGATTGCAGCACGCTTCTTGTGTAATGCAGTGTACACTTGACCGGCACACAAAACAACACGGGTGATTTCTTCCTTAGGAGCGATTGATTTACCAATTTCAACATCATCAATAATCCATTGGAAATGAGATTCTCCAGTGAATTCTTCCAAGTTAGATCTTGCGAGTGGGTGACGTAATAAGGACTTCGAGAAAAACATTACTAAAGGCTTTCTGAATTGTCTATGCATTTGACGACGTAACAAGTGGAAGATGTTAGAAGGAGTAGTTGGGTAAGCAATTTGCATATTACAGTCTTGATGTTGACGTTCTAATTTCTCTGGAGCTGGGAAATAACGAGGGTCTTCATTACATAATTGTAAGTATCTTTCAATTCTACCAGAAGAATGTTCTGGACCTTGACCATCGTAACCATGAGGTAAAGAAAGTACTAATCCAGAACGCTGTTTCCATTTAGATTCGGCAGCAGCGATGAATTGATCGACAATAACTTGAGCAGTGTTAGCGAAATCACCGAATTGGGCTTCCCATAAGACTAAAGCATCTGGAGAAGTCAAAGAGTAACCATATTCGAAACCCATAACACCGTATTCAGATAAAGAAGAGTTAGAAATATCAAATGGACTTTGATCTTCGGAAAGATGGTTTAATGGAGTGTAAACTTCTTCAGAGCGTTGGTCATGTAAAACAGCATGACGTTGAGAGAAAGTACCTCTTTCAACATCTTGACCGGAAACTCTAACGTGATAGCCTTCTAAGACTAAAGATCCAAAAGCTAAAGCTTCACCAGTAGCCCAATCAATACCTTCACCAGATTCGACGGTCTTCTTTCTGTTGTTTAAAATACGCTTCAAATTTCTGTGGACTTCAAAACCTTCTGGAGCTTCGGAGATAGTCTTACCAATCTTCTTTAAAATTTCTTCATCAACGGCAGTTGGTAAGTGTGGTAAAACTTCAGTAGCCAATTCCTTTGGTGACTTGAAATCTTCCCATGGTGTAGTTAACCATTCTCTGGAAGTAGGTTTGTATTCTTTGGACTTAGTGAAGGATTCTTCCAATGTGTTCCAGACCCAGGTCTTGTGTTCTTCAATATCTTCCTTGGTGAATGTACCTTCTTCAATTAATTGATTAGTGTAGTATTCAAGAACAGACTTCTTCTCAGAAATCTTTTCGTACATCAATGGTTGAGTGAAAGATGGTTGATCAGTTTCATTGTGACCGTGCTTACGGTAACCAACAACATCAATGATGACATCACTGTGGAAAGTAGCTCTCCATTCAGCAGCTAAATTGAAGACGAAGATACAGGCTTCAACGTCATCAGCATTAACGTGGAAAATTGGGGCGTTAATAGATTTAGCGATATCAGATGGATATAAAGTAGATCTAGCAAATCTTGGATCAGTGGTAAAACCAATTTGGTTATTAACAATAATATGGATGGTACCACCAGTGGAATAGGCTGGTAAGTTAGCAAAACCCATGGTTTCGTAAACAATACCTTGACCAGAGAAAGCGGCATCACCATGTAATAAGATCGGCATAGCTTTCTTGTACTCACCGATATCATTCTTGTATTGTTGAATAGCTCTAGTCTTACCTAAAACAACACCATCTTCAGCTTCCAAATGGGATGGATTGGCAACAAGAGATAAGTTAACATGCTTACCGGAAGTGGTTGGTCTAGCGTAGTTCATACCTAAATGGTACTTGACATCACCAGAACCTTCATCAAATTCTTTGGAACCAGTGAATTCGAAAAAGATAGATTCATTTGGTTTACGAACAACGTTAGATAACATATTCAAACGACCTCTGTGAGGCATACCGATGACAACATCTTCAACACCGAAATCGACAGAAGTATCAATTAAAGCTTTCATACCTGGAACGACGGATTCAGCACCTTCCAAACCAAATCTCTTATCATTTGGAAATTTAGTTGCCAAGAAGGATTCAAAAGAACAAGACCATATAACACGGTCTAAGATTTGTCTTTTTTGATCTGGGGAGAACTTGTATGGAGTTGGAATTTCAATTCTTTCTCTCAACCAGTCACATTGATCCTTAGATGGAATGTGGATGTATTCAACACCGTAAGATTGACAATATAATTTTTCACAGTTGTCAATGATTTCCTTTAAAGTCATACTCTTCTTACCGGCTTCAGCGAATCTTGGTAAAATACCTGGGCCTAATGTAATAGATTTTTGAAGATCAGCGTCACTGAAACCATAGTGTTCCAAAGTCAATTCCTTTGGAAGTTCAGTGTTGTCACCGTACGAAATACCCAATGGATCAATTTTAGCTTTCTGGTGACCTCTGACTTGATAAGCACGAACCAATAATTGTACCTTCAAGTGAGTAACAACATCTTCACTAATGGGAGCAGATCCTGGCATGAATCCAGCAGCACCTCCAGCTGGTGTTGGCACAATTGTTGGTGGTGCAGTGTAGGCTTGAGATGTTGGAACATGATCGGATTCGACATTCTTGAAGTAAGCATCCCAGGAGATGTGGACACTTGCTGGATCCTTTCTCCAGGCGAGGTACATTTCATCAACATAGTTACTATTGTTACCTTGTAAAAATGAATCAGTAGCCAAAGTACGAATGAAAGGTCTACTAATTTGCGCCTTTAATAGCTGAGTGCGAGGAATAGCGCTTTTAAAAGCCCTAAGCATCTTGAATAGTTTCTTAGTATATCAACTATGTTTTTAATAGATTAAAACCAAGTAATCCTTCAGTTTTATAATCATTAACAATAAAACAAACTAATATTTTGAAGGATGGTATTCGGGCGAGTTCTTATTTGCCCGTTCTCGTTGGCATTCATAGTTCCGAGGATCCCGGTGAAAGTAGGGATCCTCGGAATTCGGCCTTGGTGAATCAAGGCCAAAAAAGTAATGAAACAGTCCTCATAATATGAATTGTGGACTACAGCAATAGAGGTGGTAGATATTGAAGATGAAGGCATGAGAGAATCAGGTGAATAGAGTAACAAATATGGATTGAAGCGTGAAGAGAGCGAGATACCTTGCTAAAAATGCGGAAATGCCCCATGGCATAAGTTCCGGGGCTTGATGATGCCTTGATATATATGGAGAATGGAGATGATGTCTGAAATAATTTAGGCTAGTAAAACAAGTGCATATTCCGTAGATCGCTTAAGATATAGAGCATCGATATGGCAGGCATCTGAGATACAGGATAGAGTCTAAACTGGCGATTATCGAAGAGAATGTGAAATTTCAATCATGGCCGAGCCATTTTCGAAGATTCGCAGGATTTTGCAATGATAGGTACGAGGCATTGCAGACTTGAATGATGTAGTTAGCTTAGGATTCAGGAAGGAGTTTTTAAAAAAGGTTGTAAATGGATAGGGCCAGATCGAAATTAGGAGGTCGACGTGGAAATTGAGTTTGTAATTTGGAAAATTATTGGCATTAGACTGGGATTGCGGCAGAATGAGAAGGAGAGCAACGGGAGAGAAGGAGAGCAATAGGAAAGAAGCAGGGGAATGCATATGTGAAATATCACTTTAGTTTCTAGTATTTAATTTCTTGTTACTCCAGATCCTGCCTCGTACTGTGGAAATTTCAAGGAGGACTGGCAGGTGAAGACAATGCACTTTTTTTGCTTCAAGTACTGATGAGCCTGTATTAATTGGTTTAAACCACTTTGAACCTTTGCTTCCCATTCGGAAACATTTTACACACGTTCTATGCTACATAAAAACCTAAGAAACTATACATTTTGGAATGCTTTTGAAAATCCCATCTATAGATATATCAATTGATATATAGCGATCCGTATATATACAAAATTAGCATGGATCAAGGCAACTTAAAGGAATTCCTTAGCCTTCCTTCTGAAAGCATTACAATCACGCAACCATTGCTTATAATCCTTCAACGAATAGATTCTTTCACCGTAGAAGTCTGGCACAGGATTGGAGAATGACTGCGATGATGGGTTGACCCTATTGGCCTTGATCTTTTGCAAAAATACCTTATCCTTTTGACGGAACTGCTTTATAGCAGATTTATTGATCATTTGGAAAATGGTTGTACCAAGAAATGGACCAAGAAGGTAGCCAAAACCACCACCTAATATAACACCACCTCCCAAAACCATGAATGGATCAAAACCCATGATTGGCTTTTCTACATCAATTTCGATGTTTCCCAAGTATCCTAATGTAAGAGCACTTCCCGCTAAACCAGTAACCACAGAGGCAGCAGTATTAATTCTATTGTTCTGTTTCTTCAAATCCAAAAAGTCCACCCAGTTCAAAGACTTGCCGGTGGAATTAAAACGAACTCCTCTAACTAACGTACTTACAGTAGACTTGTTAAATAACCCAATACTTCTAAGAATATGCATTTTATGTTGTTTTCAACCTCAAAAATCGTTACATTCCACCGATAAATGATTCTTTCTTTGTAGTCAGCTCACTAATATATGGTTTTGTGTAACATTTTTAACAAAGACCAAATGCCTCGTAATTGCATGGAAACTCTTTCAAATTTGACCGTTGAATTTTAGAAATAATCTGATTTTACTCACTAGCATTCCATATACGTTATAACCACAGATCTTTAAAGTTAAGCTGCTCTGAACCTATATATCCATTTGCCTGGGAGATTTTATGACATTTTGTAGTGTACTACTCTATATTACACAAAAACGCGCAAATCTCACAAAACTTTCACTTCTTCAATCAATATCCAAAATTTGGGCTCTTGTTGATATACATCTGTAAATCAAGGATAACAAAAGACAATATATCTACTCCGGCGGTATTCTTATAATCAATCTATCCATATATATTGAAATATACAGAATATACGCAAATTTATAGATTTCTGTAACTAAGTGGACTAGGTTCTATATTAACGGGCGGATTTTGAATAATGATGAATGGAGCTGTGTTATCGAATGGTATCAATGGTATAAGCGATACCAGTGGTATTAACGGTGTCAATGGCATCAACAGTGGTAACATAGTATCGAGTAATGGCGACCACGGATATCAGAACGGGTATAGTAAAGAGGATGGAATAGATATACCGTTCCCGGAGACCAAAGAACAGTTGAATGGACTTTTGCAGCGTTATCAAAAGTTAATGAAGAGTTCTAAGGAAGCAAAGGAGAAGTACGAGCAGCTATTAAGATACTATGAATCTAGGGAACAAGAACCAAGGGATTTCAAGTTGCCGATACAAGACAGTAAACCTGTGTTTCGTGATCCAACCGAGCAAGAAAGAAGAAAGATAGAGGATATATTCTATTTGATTTGTCAAAAACAAGAAAAGTATACGAAGGAAACGGAAGAATTTTACAGCAACCTTGCGTTTTCCACTAAACATTCAGAAGATTTGCTTGATGTTGATTTGTTGAATAAACAAATTGCTGGTCTCCAATTTTTATCGAAAGATTTAGACTTACCAGAATCCTTACAGTATGAGTATGGAAAGTTGAAAGAAACTGTAGCAACAGAGACAGACACGCCTAGCAAAATTATAAAGGAATACATAAATTCTCGTTCTCAACTAGGCAATTTCATGGAAAGAGCTAAAGCATTGGGTATAAAAGTTCCAACATCTGTAGGTTCTATTGAACCAATGCACGCACCACTTGGAAATTACTATACCGAACAAATGATATCGTCAAAGATTGCAAATCGTATAAAGGAATTGGAAAACTTACCTGCTAATTTGGGTACTTTTGATGCCGAGTCGATGACTAACTCTCAAGATGATTTAGATGATTTAAAGATTAAGTCTTTGGTAGAATTAAAATCCTTGAGAGTTCTATCAAAGCAAAAACAATTAAAGAAAGCCATAATTGTGAATGAAGCAAGTAATGCTCATAGCAGTGTTTCCGATTTGAGTAAGATTCCGTTAACTTTACAGGCCAAAAGATCTGTTTATGTTAGACCAAAAATCCATCAATTGAATCCTCATTTGTTGGCTCTTCAGTTAGAGGAGAAGCAAAAATTAGAGGACAAAAGAAAGAAGCATTTATTACATGTTGAAAAATTACGCCAAATTTTGGAAAGTTCAGCATCAATTATAAATGAAAAAATCAGTCATCAAAACAGAAGATCAGCTATCTTTAGATCTATTAATCTGTTCCATGCAACAACTGAAAAGGATGAATCCAAAAAAATGGAGAAGACAGCCAAACAACGTTTGCAAGCTTTGAAAGCAAACGATGAAGAAGCCTATATTAAATTATTAGATCAAACAAAGGATCATAGAATTACTCATTTGTTAAAGCAAACTAATACTTTCTTGGATTCTTTAGCGCAACAAGTCAAGGCTCAACAAGATGAGCACAATACAGACTTACCACTCGAAGACAAGTTAAAAGATGATTCGAATGAAAAAGAAGATAATGTAGAGCAATTAAGGGAAAAGATCGACTATTATCAGGTTGCGCATAGAATCAAAGAAGAAATTACGGAACAACCATCCATTTTGGTGGGAGGAAAGTTGAAAGAATATCAAATAAAGGGTTTGCAGTGGATGGTATCATTGTATAACAATAAGTTGAATGGTATTCTTGCTGATGAGATGGGTTTGGGTAAGACTATTCAATCCATTTCATTAATAACATACTTAATCGAAAAGAAACACGAAGATAAATTTTTAGTTATTGTTCCCTTGTCGACTATTACCAATTGGACTCTAGAATTTGAAAAATGGGCTCCAAGTGTGAACGTCATCGTATATAAAGGTTCTCAACAACAACGTAAAATGTTGCAATACGAAGTTAGAGCTGGTAATTTCCAAGTTATGTTGACAACGTATGAATATATTATCAGAGAAAGACCCTTACTCTCCAAATTCAATTATTCTCACATGATTATTGATGAAGGTCATAGAATGAAAAACGCAAAGTCGAAGCTTTCAGTAACATTGAAGGGTTACTACAGAACTAAAAATAGATTAATTTTAACAGGTACTCCATTACAAAATAATTTGCCAGAGTTGTGGGCATTATTGAATTTTGTATTACCAAGAATTTTCAATTCAGTCAAATCTTTTGATGAATGGTTCAATACACCATTTGATAATACAGGTTCTCAAGAGAAGATAGAATTAACAGAAGAAGAGTCATTATTGATCATTAGAAGATTGCATAAAGTATTAAGACCTTTCTTATTAAGAAGATTGAAGAAAGATGTTGAAAAGGATTTACCAGATAAAGTTGAAAAAGTTCTTAAATGTAACTTATCAGGCTTACAACATATTTTATACCAACAAATGTTGAAGCATAATGCTTTATTTGTTGGTGCCGATGTAGGTGGGCAGAAATCTGGTATTAAAGGCTTAAACAATAAAATTATGCAGTTGAGAAAGATCTGTAACCATCCTTTTGTTTTTGAAGAAGTAGAAAGTGTTTTGAATTCTTCAAAATTAACAAATGATTATATTTGGAGAGTTAGTGGTAAATTTGAGTTGTTAGACAGAATCATGCCTAAATTTAAGGCCACTGGTCATAGAATTTTGATGTTCTTTCAAATGACACAAGTTATGGATATTATGGAAGACTTTTTGAGATGGCGAGATATGAAATATTTAAGACTAGATGGTAGTACTAAAGCTGAAGATAGACAGGATATGTTGAAAGATTTTAATGAACCAAACTCACCTTACTTTTGCTTTCTTTTGTCCACCAGAGCTGGTGGTTTAGGTTTGAATTTACAAACTGCTGATACTGTCATCATTTTTGATACTGATTGGAATCCACATCAAGATTTACAAGCTCAAGACAGAGCCCATAGAATTGGGCAAAAGAATGAAGTCAGAATCTTAAGATTGATTACTAATGATTCGGTTGAAGAGCTGATCTTAGAAAGGGCTCACCAGAAATTAGACATTGATGGTAAAGTTATTCAAGCTGGTAAGTTCGATAATAAATCCACTGCAGAAGAACAAGAAGCATTCTTGAAGAGATTATTAGAAGCAGAAGCAAATGGTGATGACAATGAAGAAAACGACTCTTTGGACGATGACGAATTGAACGAAATCTTGGCCCGTTCTGAAGAAGAAAAAGAACTTTTCGCCAAGATGGACAGTGAAAGAATTGCAACTGATAAGATGGCTGCAAGAAATGGAACATATAAGTCCAGATTAATCGACAAGAGTGAATTACCAAGCATCTTCACTGAGGATATATCTCATCACTTTGAGAAGGATAACAAAGAATTAACTCGTATGAGAGAAAAGAAGAAAGTGAAGTACGATGATGGCCTTACAGAAGAACAATGGTTGATGGCGATGGATGATGATAATGATACAGTAGAAGATGCTATCAGACGTAAGGAAGAAAGAAGAGCAAAGAGAACTAGGACCAGAGCTATAAAAGATTCGGCAAGTGAGGAAGAAGTAGATGATATCGATGATGACGATGAAGAGTTTGGCAGAGCTTCTAAGAGATCTCGTCGTTCTCAAACTCCTCAAACTCATTATAACAAACCTAATCTGGATGACGAATCCCTTGATGGCTCCGTAAGTTTGACTGACAGATGTAACGTCATTTTAGATGAGTTAATGGAATTAACTGCAGAATCTGACGGTCACAATATATCGGAAATCTTCATGACTTTGCCTTCTAGAAAGCTCTATCCGGATTATTACAAGGTTATTCAACAACCTGTATCTATCAACCAAGTAAAAAAGAACGTCAAGCAAGAGAAGTTTGATACCTTTGAAGCGTTTATCAATGAATTAAGAATAATGTGCACCAATGCTAAGACCTACAATGAAGAAAGTTCTTGGGTTTATGAAGATGCAGTGACTATTGAACAATTCCTCGACTCCAAAAATTGAAATTTTCAATGGAAAATTCCATATTTTACATCTGATTTGTATCTATTAGTTTATTTTTCTATTCTGATGATCTTTTAATTTAATCTATAATATATATAGTATCTGTATTTTAATATATTTCTAAGTGCTAAGTATAGACCAATGAAGAGCAAGGAAATATGTATTACCGACTTTCCTGTTCGAGAAATTTTTGCAATTTCATCAATTTCTGGACTGAAAGATCAATTAAAATCTAAAAATCTCCCAACTGGTTAGAAAAATACAAGTTAGAATAGATAGAATACCCATACACAACGCATAGTGGTAGAATTGATCAATATATATCTGTAGAATGGCTTATATTTGTAGAATTTCAGTTCACGTTTTTTTTTTTGATAACTGGAACTTCCCCACTGCATAATAGATAATGATCGAGATTGTGCCTGCTGACATACAGAGATTTAAATTTCAAAGCAACTTGGTCTTTTCGAAACAAAGAATTACAAATTGATAAGTATATAAAGCAAATTAATTCGCAAAAGTCATAGTTTAGCCTTTATATTAATTTTAATTATGTCTGCAGTTAATTTAAAACACCAAGCTTTTATGATTGGTAAAAATTTCAAGTCTTTTAAGAGACAATCATTTCCAAGAGCTTCAATTGGAAGAATCGCAAGTCTAACAGGGATCGGAGCAGCCACATACTATTTATATCAGAGATATAATAAAAACAATAACCAAAACAACAATAATAACAATAACGTAGGCAATGGTGGAAAATTATTGGCTGGTACTATTGTTGCCAACAACGCAACTGTTCCAAAGGGAAAAGGTTTTATTGATTATCAGGACCTTTACAATGACATTGCCGAAAAAGTAAGAGATCAAGATGATGCTGATGGTGGAGCCGGTCGCTATGGACTTCTCTGTAGACTTTCCTGGCATACTTCGGGTACTTACGACAAGAAGTCCAATACTGGTGGTTCTTTCCCTGGTACTATGGTTTACTCTCCGGAAAGTATAGATGGTGAGAATGCTGGTTTAGAAGTGGGACGTGACTTCTTGTACGAATTTAAGGACAAGTATCCATGGATTTCCAGAGGTGACTTGTGGACTCTTGCTGGTGTTGTAGCCGTTCAAGAATCCGGTGGTCCAAAGATTCCTTGGAGGCCAGGCCGTGAGGATTCTCAAGATAGGGCCAAGGTTCCAGAAAATGGTAGGTTACCAGATGCTTCAAAAGATGGCAAATACGTTAAGAATTTGTTTGCTAGAATGGGCTTCAATGAAAGAGAAACCGTTGCTTTAATCGGTGCCCATTGCTTAGGTAAATGTCACACCCACAACTCAGGTTACGATGGTCCATGGGGCCCATCGTTTAACATGTTTACTAATGATTTTTATGTAAGATTATTGCAAGGCTGGCACGTCAAGAAATGGGATGGTAAGAAGCAATATGAAGACGATGAGACTAACTCCTTCATGATGTTACCAACAGATATGGCTTTGAAAGAGGAATCGTATTTCCTCAAATATGTCAAAATGTATGCTGAAGACCAAGACTTGTTCTTCAAAGACTTCTCCAAAGCCTTCAGCACTTTGCTTGAGCTTGGTATCACATTCCCACAGAATGTCAAACCAATGGTCTTCAAGACTCTTGATGAGCAAGAAGACGAATAAGCAACGATAAGTTAAACACTACTGATATGAACATGATTGTTTTTGAATATATATTACATTTTCAACAAGCTTTTTGATTACATTGTAGCTTCAATCGTAGTTTGCACCCATTTTTTTATCATATACTCTCCCCTCCACTTCCAAAAGATTAAACTTATTTTACGGATACAATAAACATGATAAGAGCAAACTAGAAGCTTATAATGGCCGCTGGTATTTGCAATTTGATCCATACCAGAAATTCAGTAATCGTTAGTCCCATGCTTAAGCGTACATTTGGTCACGCAGATGTATATTACAGCACTTCAATTTTATTGTTCAAAAAATTTGAAAAATTACAAAGTACACGACCAAAAATTTTTCAGTCTTTTCCGATGAACGAACTCGGACATATATAATTGGAAATTTTCACTTTTATTAGTTTTAAATTTTTTTTAAACTTCTATCAAGAAAAAGCCAGTCTAACAATGAAGTACATTCAAACCGATCAAATCTTAGATATCCCAGAAGGTGTTACCGTTTCTATCAACGCTAGAGTTGTTAAGGTTAATGGTCCAAGAGGTGAATTAACCAAGGACTTGAAACACATTGATGTTACTTTCACCAAGGTTAACAACAGTGCTATCAAGATTACTGTTCACAACGGTGACAGAAAACACGTTGCTGCTTTAAGAACCGTCAAGTCTTTGATTGCTAACTTGATCATCGGTGTTACCAAGGGTTACAAGTACAAGATGAGATACGTCTATGCGCATTTCCCAATTAATGTTAACGTTGTTAACGTCGACGGTCAAGATTTCGTTGAAATCAGAAATTTCTTAGGTGAAAAGAGAGTTAGACAAGTCAAGATCTTCGATGGTGTTACTGTTGAACAATCTACCACCCAAAAAGATGAATTAGTCTTATCCGGTAACTCTTTAGAAGCTGTTTCCCAAAACGCTGCTGACATCCAACAAATCTGTCGTGTTAGAAACAAGGATATCCGTAAGTTCTTAGATGGTATTTACGTTTCTGAACGTGGTACTATTGTTGAAGAAATCTAAGTTACTTGGATATCATCAATTTCTTTTCATATTTAAAAGGTAATAATGTATTAATACACTTTTCTCTTTTTATATTCATTTTTGAGTTTTCAGGGTTTTTATAGTTCAATATGGTTTACATTTGGTTAACCCTGTCTCATTGTGGATTTGTTATCGAGCTCAAACAATACAGAGCCACCAACGATCCATTCGTAGAAGCGAGAGCAGAGGTTATTAGTGCGAAAACTTTTTCATGGTATTTTATGGTGCTTGTGATATTTTTGTCCTAATAACGTCGTGAATGTTCTAATCTAGACATGAGCCCAGTATTTCTTGAGCAATCCCTCCATTGAAATGTTACCGACTGAAAGGGTTTAGTTGTTATTATTACTATGGCGGAATCGGCTTATACTGAGAGTATTACTTAGAGTTACTAAATCTATTTGATCAAGTTGATGCCTTCCATAATGGCCTGCAAAGTTTTCACCCATTAATATGAAAATGGCTTATATAAGGCCTTGGTAACAGCTTGAGGTTATGTTCTACAATTTATGACAAATTTGTTATTCAATCTCTGCAAGCCTTTCTCCTATAATATCTCTTTTGGTACTTACTACGAGATTTTTTTTCTGGAATCTTACTTATCACGACATTTATGCCTAAGCTTATGCCAAATATTCGAAAAGGCGATTTTCTAATGCCTTAATTCGTAATGGTAGTTTACATTTGATTTGCATATGGGGCACCGGCATATCCTTTAAGGCAAAAATAGTTCTAAAAATATTCGCAGAAGTGAAAAATTTCCACAATATGCTACTAATAATTGGACATCTATTCCGATGGTAATCACTTATTTTTAACATTATATTATTATTACTTGGCGCTGTTGAGCTTATTAAAACAGATTATGAAGTAATTTTTTTTAATATGATAATTCTGTAAACCACTAGAAACATTTTTTAATATGGGTATAAAATACTTCATATAAGCTGAGCACTATCAAATCTACTCATCGCAATAAATCCGGACTCACATATTGAAACAATTTGTCCTGCAAGATATAGAAACGGTTGATCTATGTGAAAATGTCGTACAGTTATGTTGTTTCGTAGTTCTTGTACGTCAAGGCGCACTTATTGTGTATGTAGACTTGTTGTTCAGCGTATTATACGACGATTTATCGAATTTTTTAATTCATATACGAAATAGGATTGACTAACATGATGCATTTCTTGGATAGGAGGTTAACACAAGGCGTACTATGACCGTTAGATATTTTATTCGGTTTTTGAAAAGTTCACAATTGTATATAATAGATTAAATTTGCTCAAACAAGTGTTGAATAACCACAATCAGTGATAAAATAGAAGTGATGAATTTGAAGAGTCTTTTGTTAAGTTTTTTGGTTCTAGCCATTACTAGAGCTGTTTCTGTTCCACCAGTTGTTTCTGCATCATCAGATGTTTCTGTTCCATCAGACTTAAACACATATACCATGTACAATGTCTGTAACTTTAATCAAAATTATTGTGGCTGTCAAGACGGTCTAGGTCTTTATATTGTCATAGGGACACCTACTTCTGAAGTGATCTATACTGATGCTAGTACTTCATCTACGCAATATTATATCGGTTCGATAACCTCAACACTGACTTCTTATTCGACTAGTACTGTTTACGGTTATACAACTCAAGTGTTCACATCTTCATTTTGTGCCGAGTGTACGTGGAATCAAGAGACTTGCGGTTCTTCTAGTATCATACTTACCACTACTGTTGTTGAACATTACCTTCCATATTCCTATACTACTGTAACTGAACCTTGGAGAGGAAGTGATATAGGTACGACTACACTTAGACCATTCTTGGGCAGTATTGCTACTGTTGTTATCGAGACTCCCATCCCAACCACTACCAGAACCATTCCATGGACTGGAACAGATGTGTCGAGTCAAACTATTACACCATGGGACATTTATGGAACTGCTACTGTTATTGTAAGAAGTCCAGAAGCTCGTGTGACTACTACTGAAGTATGGTCCAACAGTGATATAGAAACTACTATATTATACCCATCTAATCCAAGTGACACTATCACAATAGTAGTCGAAAGCCCAATTCCAACAATTACTACTACTATTCCATGGACTGGTACTCAAAACACCACCTACACAGTATCAGCAACTGACTTTAAAGGAACTGCTACCGTTGTTGTTGAAATTCCAGAGAGCCGTATGACTACCACTGAAGTCTACAGTGGAAGTGAAGTTGAAACTACAACTTTGTACCCATCCAACCCAAGTGATACTATTGCAGTAGTTATCGAAACCCCAATTCCAACCATTACTACTACCGTTTCATGGACAGGCTCCGACTTTACCACTTACACTGTATTTGCTAGTAACGTCAGTGGAACAGCTACCGTCGTCGTAGAAGCCCCAGAGACCTTTCTGAGCTCAACAGAGTCAACCCAAACAATCACTACTACTATCCCAGGTGATGCTACCTTCACCTCCACTTATACTTCCGATTTAATTGTTACTGAAGGTTCAGAAACTAAGACTGAAATAATTGTTGTTATCGAAACGCCAATCTATCTGTCATCTATTCCATTCTATGTCAATTCAACCGTATCTCAAGAAATTGCATCTTCAACTCTTTCCGAAGTATCATCGGAAGGAACAATCGTTGCTGACATTAGTTCAACTACCTCCATTACATCTTTAGAAACCACATTGACTTCTACAGATTTCAGCACTGAGGTTTTCACAATAACCAGCTGTAAAGATGATAAATGTAACGAAGTGCCAGTGACTAGAGGAGTATACGTTTCCGGAGTTGTAACTGAATATACTACATACTGTCCTCTCAGTGATGAGATAAATAATACTGAAGTAGAAGAGACTAAAACAACTAGCACTGAGACAACTAACACTAAAACCACTAACACTAAAACCACTAACACTAAAACCACTAACACTAAGGAAGCTACTATCGAGGCTGCTAGTGCAGAAGCTGCTACTATTTCTGAAGCTGTCAATGAAGCAGGTAATACTCAAATTACTGTTACCACCGAAATAACTTCCATGGTGAAGTTAACTTCTAATATAGAAACAGAAACAGCAATAGCCAATCAAGAACTGGCTTCTGCATCTACTACTTTATCAATTTCGATCAATTCTTCTGGATCTGGATCTATCAGCAAATCCTCAATTAGTGCTTTGCTCGGGTTGTTCAGTTTACTTTGCTTTACTCTCGTTTGAAATATTCATTACAAAAATTAGTGTTTAGCTATACAAATACCCATAGAAACTTATTTATATAGCATAAGTACGATTCGAAAATATAAATAATTGCATCTAGTACAATAAATTTTAATTCAAATACTAAATTAAAGGTATACTTTTTTACAATTCAGTTTATTTGATAAATAAGCTTTACAATTTTTCAAATTAGGTTTATTTAGAATGTCAGACTCAAATCTCACAATATCTTAAAGATCCAGTAATTACTGAAGTTGGTTGAATTTTCACTTTTATCAAAGGATCTTTCTTCTCAGCATTTGAAATATTTTCACAATATTTCTTGAATCCTTTCTATTCTACTGAAAGAAAAGATCGAACGACCAAGACTACTTTTCACCACCAGCTTTTACTAAAAGTAGTTGCGAATTTTCATGGAAGCTTGATATTGGAATATGACGTTAAATTCTAGGGCAGTACATTAGCTTATTATTGAAAAAGTATCACAGTAGCAGTTTAAAGCACCACTAGGATGTTATACTGTTCTTATTAGATCTTGAAATGTCCTTATAAGTGTACGACAAGAGTTACAGTACTACAATATTAGAGATGTTATATGCAGACCGAGAAATATATATAGGAAACTGAAAAATTATCTACTTCTACGTTATTTGTGATTTGACCAACTAAAACTAGTACAATATGGTTTTGAAGGTGGCTTTCTTAGGACCCGAAAGTACTTATACACACCAGGTATGCATTTATATAATCAAAATTAAGGATTATTAATTCTAGGTTTAGAACTAAAGAACTAACGAGAGTATAGGCTGTGATTCAACAGTTCGGAGATGATCCAGAAAAGGTCGCTATATATCCCCAGAGAGTTATTGCAGACTGTTTCAGAGGTGTTGATGCCCAGGAAGTGGACTATGCGGTAGTTCCTTTTGAAAATTCAACCAACGGACAAGTTGTTTTCACTTATGATTTAATCAGAGATTGGTTCATGCCTTTCTCTCCAAACCAAACCGGCACATCTGATATTCCTTCTCCTCCATTATCAAGTGAAAGTTCACCTAAATTTAAAATCGTGGGTGAACAGTTCGTCGCAGTGCATCATAGTTTCTTAACGAATGCCAAATCTTTAGCGGATATTAAGGTGATTTATTCACATCCCCAGGTTTGGACACAAACGACGTCATTTTTAAAACAAGAGCCATTTTGCAATATTCCAATGATTGATACTACCTCAACCTCTAAGGCAGCTGAGATGGTGTACGAAGATGATACAAATACCTCTGCATGTATATCTTCATTAATGAGTGCTGGAAAGTACAATTTGCCTATTATACGTGAGAACATTGAGGACAATTCAAATAACAGTACTCGTTTCTTAATCTTAGGCTATAAAGAGCCAGAGTATCCATCACCAAAACTACACCAGACATTGTCAGAGTCTTGTTTCATCACGTCGATTATTTTTGTCTTGAATCATGATGACCCCGGTGCTTTATGCACTGCATTAGATTCTTTTAAAAGATATAATGTGAATCTTTCTTCAATTAATTCACGTCCATCCCAACAAGGACTTTGGCAATATGTCTTTTTTGTGGAGATAGTAGGACAACTGAATGACGATAAAAATGTAACCCTGAGCATTGAAACATTACGTAAAAATTGTGTAGATTTAGCAGTGCTAGGATCATTTCAAAGATGCTGGAGATACTGGGGATCTTTTTAATTGTACATAATCTAATGACCAAGAAAACGGTATTTATTGAATATGAACTATTGAGGTATACGACTTTTTTAGTAACTTATAACAGAACTTGAGTTGTTCAAAAGAGAAAATGTTTAAATAATGCAAGTATATAATTTACCAAAATGAGCGGCTTTATCATCTTCATCATCGTCGTAGCATTAACATAAAATTTATAATATTAGCAAAATAAATTCTAGCTTGAGAATATAGACAAAGATACTTGAAAAATATTCATTGAAAAGCAGCAAGATTTCGACTGGTTGTCTTAATTACCAAACTTTTGGAATGTCCATTCTCTATTATCTAAAGGACAGACATGTCTTGACTTCAACCATCTTTGAATGCAATGCATATGAAAAGCATGGTTACACACACCCCATGCTGCAATACACTCTTCTTGTGTATTATTTATTGTATTCGGTTGACATTCGATACATGGCTCCATCAAATGGTTTCTACAAATAGCACAGTTCTCAACTTGAATATCTGTAATATGTTAGCAAAGGCTTCGGAAAACTAAATTTAAAAATCAAAAATACATACCCCATGACCAGAAAGCTACTGCAGTCCACTTCTTTACTTCAAACTTCTGTTTGGAAACCTTAGGCTTTGAGACTTGTTCAGACTCAGGATCTTAGTCTTGTTAGTAATCATGTAAATTAAAGTAATATTGAGCCAAATTGTATACTTACTACTGTCAATATCCATCCTATCTTGTTCGTCATTCATTATTGCTTATTTTAATATATATAATTCACTAATAGATCTATAATTTGACCTATATGTTGATATGTTTGCTAAGGAATTATTTGAGATCAGATTTAATTTTTAGTATATACTGTGCGAACTACAGTTTTTGGAACATTAATGGTTAAATTTCAATTGAATTGTATATTCATTTAAATATATAATATAGTTGATTGAATAATCACTTCAGGATGTCAAATAACAATACAGAAGATCTAATATCATCATTATATCCGCCTCCTCCGCCATATGTTAAATTTTTCACCGATGAAAATATCAGAAAATACAAAGAATGGGAACATCAGAAGGTCGTTAAGAAGACTTTATCGGACATCGATAACGAAGGTATTACAGAAGGAAATGATTTAAAAGGTGAACTAAAGTTTTTACAGCCCCCAAAGGCTCCCGAGGGTACACATTATCAAGGATATGGTAACCTATGGTCATTCGAAGATAAATTACCAAGTTTGACGGATTCAGGTTGGAAGCAGTTATATCAGGAAAATGACGAAACTATAACTTCCAGCATCAAAATAGAGGAGTTGCATAAGCTTATGGACTCCTTATTATTGAAATTTTTAGAGTTAATAGGCACAGTATCGATTGACCCCCAACAATTTCATCTTTCAGTGGAAGACTTGAAGTTATTATTGATAAATATCAACCACATTTTGAATACATACAGACCACATCAGTCTAGAGAGAGCTTAATAATGTTATTAAGGAAGCAGATTGAAGCCAAAAAGCAAGAAATTAATGAAATTGACAAAGTTAGTAAAGATATCAAAACAAAATTAAAGAAGCTATTAGAGGAGGAGTCTTATATTAATAAGTCAGACAATGTTGAATTGATCGATAAAGTAGATGTAGAACCTTCTAATGACAATACCAGAATCGGCATCATTAAAAAGTTGTTAACAGAAAATTTATAGCATGACATTAACCAATAAATGATTATTAGGTTTTATTACTAATTTCACAAAACTAAATACAATAAAAACGAGAGTTTATTAGAATAAATCAAGTAAATCATTATTACTTTTACCATTCGTATCATTCTTAACAGTCTTATTTTCAAATTTAAATTGACTCACTCCTTGGGTGATATTATCAGATGCTTGTTGCTGTGGTATGGAATTGAATAAACTTAAAATATCATTAGTGGAATTTCCTCCCTGTTGTGGTTGCAGTGAGTTTGAAGCAATGGTTGGACTAGAAAATAAGTCATTCAATTCGTCTAATAATGAGTTTGAGCCACTTTTTTCACTTGAATCAACATCACCGTCATCATCAAAATCAAGCAAGTTTTCGTTTTTAGCGTTGTCAATAATCTCTTTTTTAGCCAAATTTTTCAAATCTTCTATATTACCATTCTTATCAGACTTGATCTTCTTTGAAGAAGATGAGCTATATGCATTAGAGTCAATAAATGTGAAAGAAGGCTTGTGGTATACAGATGACAATGTGGAGAGTTCGACCACTAATGCATTTAATACATTTGGATTAAATGAAGAAATAGTCGTCTTTATTGGAGGTAACTTGGTCAACACAATCTTCTTTTGAGAGTCCACCGAAGAGGTAGATAATAATCTCCAATAAATATAAGCTTTATCCCTAACATCTGCATTTTCACATTCCTTCGTAGCCATTTCTAAAACATTTTGTAGGAAGCTAGCGTATTCAGGCTTCTCAATACATAAGTTGATCTTGACAATAGTTGTCAATATGCTCAATTGCAATAATGATTCAAATTCTAAAAAATCGTCTACCAACGCTTTCAATTTGTCATTTAATTTAGAAAAGTATTTTGGGTATTCACCCAATAACCAAATATATCCTGAAAAGTTCTCATCTTTCTCTAAATCGTCAATTTGATTAGAAATAACAGGTATAATTAGAGTAATCAAATCATTTTTACCTGGATAACGCCTCAAAATGTTAGTAAGAGCAGTCAAAGATTCATTAATAATCAATTCACCTCCTCTTTGGTCGATCAATGTACATAACAAATTAACAGCTTTGACAACACACCCAGTTAATTTAATAGCAACAGATCCGATGCATTTAATTGATTTTGCCACTAATGCTGGTTCAAATTCCATAGCATATTCTTTCAATTCACCTAATAGTAAGGTACAATTTGAGTCATTTGCAAGTCTTATCATTATTTCTAACTTTTCTAATTTTAAGTATAATGGATCAGAGTATTTGATGAAAAATACTCTTAATTCTTTAGTCAAAATTTGAGGATATTTTTCTAATATGATTCTGATGTTCTTTAATCCGACGTATTGAGCTTCGGGGATTGATGTACTAACCAAAGATACCATAGGAGATGACAATTTTTTCAATGTTGATGCTCTTTGAGTAGCAGAGCTGAGTGTATCTAAATGATGAATGATTGTTTTAATAGAACTTAAAACTACTGATGGATTAACGTGTTGTAATTGAGGAATAACCCTCTCTATGATGTGATTAGCCTCTTCGTCGTTAGTGGATGTGTAATCGGTTAAAGTTGTTAATATTGTGATTCTTCCCCATTCAGTACATTCATTCAAATATAATAACAAACTTTTGACAACTTCTGAGTTTACATTAAACACTTCCAAATGAGAATCAGTGTTCATGTCTTTTATGGTGTACAATGCATCAAGAGCATTTGCAACAACCATTGGATTAGAGTCTTTGATTAAATTTCTTAATAGATCTAGAAATCCAAACTCAACACACATCTCAGGATTCAAGTCAAATAACTTGGCCACACAAATAGCCGCTGTTTTCCTCACGTATGGGTTATCATCCTTCAAAGTCCTTGTCAATGGAATTTCCATATAGTCAACCATCCTGGATACCCTGATACATCCCATTGTCCTTATAGCTAATGCCCTGACTAGCGGATTAGGGTCTTCTGTATCTTGCACGAATGTATTCACCGCCAAAATACACAATTCTGGGCGTGATTTGGCGTAGTTCATCAAGTATAAATAAACAAGCTTCTTCTGCTCTATATCATATGTAGCAATGTTCTTCAAAACATCTGGAAATAAAGAAGAAACGTCTTTACCAACCGTCATGGCTTGAATAACTCTTTCAATAGCATCCTTACGTTCTCCTTTATATTGAGAAACTAATCCACTTCTCAATTCAAACGTCTCTCCTTTCTTTGGCCCCTTCAAGAAGTTACGGATTTTCTTTTCAAGTGACATAGCGATACTTGTTTCGTTTATTACTTTTCAAGAGTTGTATTTACCATGTTTTTGTTTAAGCGTTCTGTCATTAAATCAATAAGTTCGACATAATCACGTGATAATACTGATAGCAAATATTTCAAACAGATCTAATGTGAAAACGGATGTACTTTATTAGGGGGATTGCAAGGTGATAAGGAAGTATTATGGCTGTATATGGTAAGTTACCGAATGCCAAAAGGAAGAGAATGAAGCTTTTATCTGATTCTCCGATTTTCTCCAGCGGAGATGAGGATGAATCAGATTTCTCCAATATGAATGTTTCAAGTAATAAAATCGAAGAAGTAAAGAAGGATAAAGGCAAAATTACTATAGAAAAGGGGGAATTACTTCCATCAGCACATATAATAGAAGGCGAAAAGGGCCGAAGATCATCTGGGGGTAACATTTCAGATACAATACTAGGAGAGGACGAGCTTACTACTTCTCCGAAGAAGTATCAGAGAATCATAGACTCGATAAGAAGTCCCGTTAGGAAGGAGCTACCTCAAATGGAGAGTCCCAAGAAGAGTCACAGAGTTCAGGTAAATATCGCCAAATTGGCCCTGGAAGTTTCACCTTCTAATCGTGTTTCGATTTCTCCTAGAACAACCCCAAAGGAGAAGGAAGTATGGAGGAATCTTTTCGAAAATATGGATGAAGTTGAATTAGACTATAAGAAAGACTTGCAGAAACATTCGATTGACTCCGGCTTTGAAGATGATCATGTTGATCATGACCCCACGCTAATTGTTCCAGATATCAGCAGCATATTTCTACCTGTAGATAATAAAATTAGCATCACACAAACGCATGGAATTAATCAACCAAAAACTAGAAATAGGATCCAAAGCAGAAGAAAAACATACGGGGAAGTAAGAACATATTTGCAGGGCGAAGATGAGGCTGAGGGAAACCAATATAGGAAAGAAAATGAGGAATCAATCAGAAATTATCATGATTTTTCGAATGACCAAGATGATATTGCCAACATAAATGATTTGAGAAATTCGGGAAGAAACCAAAAGATGAATGAAGAAGTTGGTTTCTTGATAGAAGGATTGGCATTCAAGAACTCAGTAAAGTTGATATCTGATAACTCTATGTTGCTAACGTCATTAATTGATTTAAGTTTTGAAATCATAAAAGGAGATCCAAATATTTTAGAGAATGCTTCTGAGATTTTGAAAATTTTAGTAAAAATATTGACGAAATTGTCATATATAAATAATTCTAGCAAACACATATTTCTGTGGTTGATTTGTGTGAATACTTTTCTCCTTATAGAAAACTTGGAAAATAACGAATACAAATTAAAGTTAATACTTGGAGAAATAAGCTCCGGAGAAGATATTTTAAAAGGTATATCTACAAATTATGAAGCTAAGGGTTTACTGAATTTAACAAAAAGTATGATAGAAGAGCTTAATGGAAAACTACCAAGAATCCAGTACATGAAAATATTGTTAATTAAAAATTTCAACACTATCGAAAAATTTTATACATGGGAAATTTATAAGGAGGTGGCGAAAACATATGAACTCAATTTAGAAGAAACTGATAAACTAATTTTCTTATCCTATTTTGAAAATTATTTTGAAAGAACTGGCCATCTTGAAAGTTTAGCAGCAGTCCAGTTAATCTTTGAAGGTACAATTCATGACCTTGACGAATCAAAGTATACTCAGCTGTGCTTGAGCGTTATGAAACTCTTAGTTCTAGTTTCTACTAATTATTCAGATGATGAAAGAATCAGTCAACAGATATATATCCATAGGTATGCGGCCGTGATGATTGAATTAATCAATAATAATTACCATTTGATGAATTCTAATGACTTCCTGGATTTGAGGTTAAATATTGCGTTAATTGCTTTAGGTTATTTAATAAATTTTTGTGAATATGGCTCAATACGCATAGATCAGAGCCTTTTAGAAGATCATATTAAAAGTTATAAAAGCTTCACACATAGCACGGCGGTAGAAATAAATGCCCATTTATTGGGATATAACTCAATACTTTTAGGACATCTTATGCTAAAGTATGATGTCACAATTGAAGCTGAAATGATTATCAAAAACCTAAATGAATTTAAAAAATCACTTGATCATAAGGGCATTCAAGAGAAAATTGATAATCTAATTGAAAAGCTTAACTAGTTGTTTTTTGTGCGACGAAATCATGAATTAATTACAAATACAAGTATTTACAGGATAAATAAATAGTAATGTCACTAACGTTTTTGATTTATAATTCTTAAAAGCTTCTCTCCATTAGGAAAAATATAGTTCAAATACATGTCAAATGGTACCTGAAATCCATTTCTAATTTGTTTCTTTAAGGTTGTACTGCCCAAATGATTTTTGACTGCGAAATTTGTAATACCAGTTATAGCAGTTCATTAATAGAAAATCGCAAAATCTAATAAATATAGAGCTTATAGAAAATTTTTATTGATATTTTTGAGGTTAGTTGTTAAAATCATAAAATATGATTGCCTCCTTCGTCTTTTTCATTTTGAGTTGTGTTGTGGCAATTCCACTTGATCAATTGGGAAGTAATGCTACAATCGCTGAGTTTAAAGATACTGACGTCAAAACTGTACCTCATGCTAAGGAGTTTCAATCAAAAGAGGAGCTATTCCATTCCAGGTTCTGGAAAGATTTACTTATAAAGAAAAATCCACAAGTAGCCCAGTCGACCGTGATCGTAATTCATGACACGAAGTCTGCTTACTATTTTGACACCCCCGAATTCACTGAAGACTCCAAAGATAATGGAATAAAACTTTTTCCATTTAAAAAAAGTAAAAAGAGAATAATTGAGCTCGTTGAAGTCCAATATGGTGAACAAGAGACCTGTGATGTAAATGACATCCCAGTATCGCTTTGTATTTCGTCCAGGCTAAGCTCAGGAGGAGCATCTTACACACAGAGCTATCTGTGGGGCCAAGCGATTAAGTTAAAGCTAGTGCCTTCTCTCAATGTTGCAGTAAGTCAGATTGGAGCCTCTGTATCTCTCGGTATTGATGATTTAATTTTGACTCTTTCTAACACCGGAGGAATTACATGCAATGCAGATCCAGGTAGAAGGGTTCAGGTGTTTGCATCCCTAAGATATGCTTACTTTCCAAATGCTAAAAAGAGAAAAGCTCTGTTTTTGAAAGGTGACAGTGATTTCAGAACTACATCGTGGTCAAAACTTGTTAGCGCAGAACCAAATTTTAAAGGTTTCGGTGCTGTTTTTTTTGATCTATCAAAAGTTCCAGATTATTACTGCGTTGATGACGAAGAAATGTTGATGTGTGATGATGACAAAGCCCTTAACATGCAATCTACCGATCCAATTCATGGATTAAGATATGCTAGATATGACACTTTGAAGTATGCCAAAATCATAGATGAAGATATAATCACGTGATGTTATTGAAAATTAAAAGTTTTTAAGTATTATATGGCAAAAGATTAAAGAAATGTTGATAAAAAACGGTAGTTATGTCTGATGTTGAAGTAGACTTAGGCGCAGGAGGGTTATTTGAAGAGCCAGAAGATTTTCTTCCACCACCTCCACCACATCATTATTCTAAATATGAAAGAAAAGGGGAAGGTGAACCAAGCGAGATCTCATTACGGTTGGTAGGCTCTTCACCATTATGGGGTCATTATTTATGGAATGCAGGTATATATACAGCTGATTTCTTAGACAAACACAGAGAAACTTTGGTGAAGAATAAGAGAATTCTTGAGTTGGGTGCTGCATCAGGATTACCATCTGTTGTTTGTTCACTTGATAGTGCTCAACATGTGTTATGTACTGACTATCCTGATCCAGATTTAATTGCTAATATCCAGTACAACGTTGATCAGAATAAGAGGGAAGATAATATAGAAGTCAAGGGTTATATCTGGGGGGATAATGTATCGGAGTTAGTTTATGATGATTCACAAAAGGAACTTAAAGAAGAGGACAAATTTGACTTGATTATTTTGTCAGATTTAGTTTTCAATCATACGGAGCACTTGAAGCTTTTAAGAACTTGTCAATTAGCATTAAAAAAAACAGGGAAGTGTTTAGTTGTTTTTTCTCCTCACAGGCCAAAATTGTTAGAGAATGATTTAGAATTTTTTGTAATCTGTGAACAATTTGATTTTAAGGCACAAAAAATTGAATTAGTTAACTGGAAGCCTATGTTCGAAGAAGATGAAGAAACAGCTGAAATTAGATCAAGAGTTTATGCCTACTACTTACTTCCTCAATGGTAAACAACCAATTTATAAATATCGTATAAACATATAGAAAGGTCAAATACTGGACATTTACAGAGCCCAAATAATAATACAATAAAAATGATACAATTATATTATGATATATATATAATATTAACATTTATTCTGAATGTATGAAAATAACTAAACATGAAAAATCATTTTACCATGAACACCTAAAGTTATTGCATTTATTGAGAAACTGGAGATGGATTCATCTTTCTCTTACCGTTAGTTAAAGTAACGTTAACGAATCTTCTGGTGTACAATAATCTCTTATAAGCTCTACCCTTTGGCTTCTTTGGCTTTTCTTGTTTGTCAACTTTTGGAGTTTGAGATTTAACCTTACCAGCACGAGCTAAAGAACCGTGAACTTTACCCTAGAAATTATGTTAGTAATTAAGATCAGAAATTGATGTTGAGCTGAACTGAGTTTGTCTGGAATCTGTATTATGTTATTTTCCACATTCAATCTGGAGGGCGAAATATTTTTTTGCAGAGGCCACGAATAGACTGGAGCTACAAAACCGCAACATCTATCCACTAGTCATGACAAGTGCTAAAGTTAAATTTACATCAATCATTCTTGTCACTTCCTGACTATATACCCTTGAATTTCAATGCTATTCTTGCTTATTCCCTATCCCTGAGTTGTCCCACAAAGTTAAGCTTATCCTTTCTCTGATATTACATTGCACCGTGTATTATCATTGTTGTGTATCAGATTATTATTGGTTCTACTCGCTTAATCCTTTGCTATTCCAGCCCTTATTCATTTTGAGATATTTATCATTGTAAAATCAACTTAAAACTACCGCTTTTCTCTCGATTTAAATTGTCCACTTCACTCTCAGTCCATCTATAGATTCAATAGTCTACCACATACCATTTTTACTAATTAATTTGTTAGAAGTATATAGTAATTAATATTATGATATAAAAGTGAACGTAAAATTTTAACAGTATTAGCAGTTTGAGGGAAAATGTGATAGAAATTTTTTTGAAACGGAAAATGGTTTGTACACTAATTTAATAAATATTTGTCATGTGATAAGCGCACTCTCAGGGCCAAAGCCCTGGATGCAAATGCTATATGCCACTAGTTTGATCAATCTACCTATGGTTGGAAGGACACAGAATATAAAGGATAATGACAGGATAGTGGCAAAATGATAAAAGAAATGAGGGCCCTAATAGTGGACTATTTGTACCAATATGGTGGAATGTAATTAGAGAAAAGGACTTGAGATAATCTCTGAAGTTTATTCATAAAAATGAGCAGGTTCGAACAGTAGTTGGGTTGCATAGCACTAGACTGCAATCAGTGGGAGGATATGATGGTGGCATAGAAAGATATGGTAAATACATAAGGAAATATGAATATTTAAGTACCAAATGAAATTTCTCCTTGTGCCTAGAATACTTTAAATCTCTTGAGTATATGTAGAGGATAGGATGTTTTAACTAGTGGCGTTGAAGAAGTGTAGAACCAAGTTAGATAGAGTAAGTCTACGAACTATGGGGAGAAAAAGAATAATTATTGTCATGCTGGCAATGAAAATCCTTATAATCTTTTTATATTGGAATGCAAAATTCGTGAAAACGAAGTGCAGTACTCGATAAAAAGTCCTAGATAAGATGTCAGAATTGAATTCGTTGGGTTGTGCCAGCCAGCAGCCAGATGCAAAATGGAACTTAGAGGGTCACTAATCTAATGCCCCTACAGACATCACCAAAGTTAGAATGATAACCATCAGTAATACTAAAATGAGCAGAAACAAAGAAACCCTGGCAGCTGGATAGAGGTTTTTTGTCAACATTGATTGCACTTGGAAGAATCTGTACAGTCCAAATAACAAACTGCATATTCCTAGCAAAATGAAGATAATCCCCAATGGCTTTCCGAGTATCTCGATGGTATTTCTTTCAGTGTCATCCGTCAATAGTATCAGAACTCCTCCTACGTCTACTGAAGTCGATTTACTTTCCAATCTGAACAACTGCGTCACGCCAATACCAATAGTTATAAACGACAATGACGTTCTTAGCCAAGCCAAGAATGTCCTTTCATTTGCCAACTATAATTAGTTAGTATTGCAATTAAAATGTTGCTCCCTTTCTCCAATATACATACATGATCTCTAGCTACAGATCCCTTGTTCTCTAGCGAAAGTGATGCATAGTTTAGTATACTAAACTTCTCGGTCCATGGTTCTCCCAACAGAGGTTTAGTTGTATCAATTATAGCCAGCGTAGAGCTTTCATCGTGATCAATCTCGCTACCGTTGACATTATTATGGGCCAATGGGATCCTACTACTGCTGTTCAGCGGAAAGTTCTCGCCTATTTTGGACGAAGCTTTAATTTTGGAAGCTTTCATTCTCTTTTTTTCAGGTATATTTCATACATTCAGTGATATTAAGTGTTCAAAAAAGTTGTTGAATATCATTTCAATAAACAAAGGAAGCCACTGTTGGTATTTTCACGTGACTGGTTCATAATTACTTTGTTCTTACAATAACGTACTATATAGAAGTCTCGTATAAATATTTGAAGTATATTGTCATAAAATTGCAAATATTTGAGTTGATAGTATGCTATATTAAGAGAATATCATGTAGATATGGGTATGACATTCTACGGAATTTTAGTTTACAAAAATGAAAAAATTTGATATTTGATAATTAAACTTAAAGTTCGAATTATGATTTTAAAATCAAATTCCACGTAATGATATGGTCTATAGATCTAAAGTATGAAAGCAACTGACAAGGTAAAGGTAGAAACCAATGCAATGAGGACAGAGCTGGAGATGCTGAATTTTTGGAAGTACGGAATTGATCTGCTGAGAGAATTACCTCCGCTTTCGGTAACCACTGAGTATGTTCTGATTTCACCAACAGAACCAGAGATGGAGCCAAGACCTATAGATCCACTCGAGACCGGAAGGGCAGATGTGTGGTCTATGGTGAAGGTTTGTGTGTAAATGGATTCTGTAGTGACTGTGTTCCCGGCAGAATCGGTTCCTGTGTCCCATACTGTAGTTCTGGCAGTTGAAGTTATTTTGGATGTAGATGTGGATGATGTTGAAGTAGTGGTGTCATCCGCCATGACCAAGGAAATAAGCAAAAATAAATAGTAGATAAAGAACTTCATTGCTGATTTGATTCTGGTGCTATGTTTCGATCAGGTACACAAATATGAAAATTTTGTTTGTGGTAATTTTCTGTATATGCGATTTGAAAAGGATATGGATGATAATATACCAGTAATATAAATAATCTTAAAAGTAGCTCTATGTGTATATCTATGAAGAAAAAAAAAGTAAATCCAAAATCAAATACCTGAAACTAAAACAAAAGAAATAGAAAACACAAATGCAAATTCCTTTCTATATATTCTCGCAGGAATGAACTCATGCTCATCAAACTCAAGAATATGTACTATCCTCAGCCTAGTACATAACAACATACATAAATGTGAATCAGTTGCCAGTTATGATTTCGTCTCAGTTGCATATATTGAAAGTATAAACTAGCTTGATCTACTTCTGATTGCCTCAGTCACGCTTATTTTGACAACTTGAATGTAAACTGTTGTCACAATTACATGGAATGTTCCATATTAGAAACCCGAAGTATCAATAATAGTGAACAATCAACTCAAATACCGTAACAGAATTGTCATAGTTGATGCAATTATGTCCGCACCTGTACATAATTTGAAAAATTTCACCGGAACTATCAGCCTTGTATACATATGTACGCGGTGATACTAACAAGGCTAAGGTGTATTAGCAATGCAAAAGATCGGAGCGTGTCATACTGGAGGACCAGAGATCGAGAACGGTTTTGATTTGAAGAAAGGACAGAGAAAAATGGACAGCCAGGGGGCAGGGAAAGCCAGAAAATGAGATGATGAGCTAGGAGAGAGCATGCGGATGTCAACCCAGGCCGATCAGATAATAAAGCTGGGAAAATGGTTGGAAGTTAATGTAATATGCGAGAAGATAAACTTCTATAATTAGGAGTTGTTATTGTGGAAACGCATAATAAAGTAAATAGTTGCTATGAAAGAGACAAATTGCCATGAACACGCGACTCTCCTCTGTACGCTTAACGTCCCAAGGTTATTCAGGTTCGAATTGAAAGTTAACCAGCTGGGACGGGAGCATTTTCCGTAACGAAATAGAAGCCTTGAGACATTGAAAGGTTTTGAAATTTATGCATACTTGAAGTCATCACCGGAAATACTTGGTGCCGACCTGATGCGGATAGGAACTAAGTGATCCGATAAGTCCTGGGTAATACAGCATAAGGAGACATGAACATACTATAGAGCATACCAGAGCATATCAGAGCATACTGGAGAGCATATAAAGCATTCTAAAGCATACTGTAATATTAGGTGAATGTGGAGCGAACATTATGTTCATAAGACAGAACGGCGAGGAAAGAAATTTCAATATTGCGAGTACAACTGGTCGATTGAGTTTGAGATCGAGCGTTGAGTGTCAATGTCCATCAGAGAGAATGCAGATCCTAAAGTGCTCAAAGAAGATCGGGTAACATCACTTTTGCTACTCAAACTTTACTTAATAAAATAACGCATTTATCTTCCTAAAGTTATCGCTATATCAAGTACATTATTGAAATCTTCGTTAATGGACTTCCCAAAAAATAAGGACTGTATGCAGTACCGGGATATGAAATATTTATGTCATTACTACTACTGCTAGTACTACTACTAATACTATCATATCTATCGATTTCCAAGTCCTAATGTTGCTCAATTTCTAATTAACATGGCTTGCGATGTCCATATTTATTCGTGGTACTTGAGTTGCAGTTGCAATTGCGCTTGACAATTGAACAACTGCTATGGGGCCTGTATTACATAACTCAGTCTTCTTGTTCTGGATCTTTCACAACCACACATAAATCTCGTATATCTATCCTTTCAACTAGGTTTGTGCTACACAAGTAAACGGATAGCGTTATCGGGTCATTAAGACACTAATTGCGTCTATTGATATATTAGGATAATAAAATAAAATTTCAGAAATTACACCGAGAATGCATCTGTATTATATGAGATACGGTGCAAACTTGAAACGTCATTGTATAATATTTGACACTGATGTGATTACCTTGCAAAAAATACGGCTCGAGTTCAGATCAATACGTGCGGTTCTGTGGTTGAAAAGTGGGCATTACATAGATTGGAAATAGGAATGGTGGTAGGTTTTTGTGGTACTTGAGAATGTGGTGCTTAGGACTTCCAGAGCTGACATCGATGAAAGTAATCGTAGAGAAAGCCGCTTTGTGGCTGGCATAGCAATTGTAATGGCCACTTTACTATGGGGCTAGTATTGATCTATTGGCGACATTATTAGAGGGCTCTACTGTATGCTGGATCTTCTATTAGCTTATCATTTGTCCATTTGACTGATTGTAGATTTTTGTGCTTTAGGTACCGATCTTCCCTATCAATCCTTTAGTGTGATGTTGCGTAGTCTGGTTTGGGACAATCAGAGTCCTTTGTTAAAATAAGTTATATCAATAGTGATGCTATTGGCTAATTAAGAAAAAAAAAGTATTACTCTTACCTACTTATCCAATCACGTACTTGATCTAAATGACGATAATGGCTATAATTAGAAATTTTTGTCTCAGTAAAATATTAGTGGTATCAGCACATTGGCCCTTGGTTTGCTATTGGAAAGATCATTGATAGATACTTGATAATAAGAGAAGAATTCTTACCAGCTAGACCTTTGGCATCAACTTGAATTATGTATGATAGATCTTATCACTTTCCTACATTGAAGCTCTACCAAAAAAGGCAAGTTCCATTCATGAGATAATGAAATGAAAATATTTAATAAGCGATGTCTATAAGCAAATACTGAAATATTTTAGTAGAAAATTTGAAAAAAGCGAGTGGTTGTAATAAAAAATGCAAATAACAATTAAATTCCGTACTGGATTGGGATTTATTAAGATGGAATCCAATTTTCAACGGTAAGATTCCTAATTAAATATAAGTTCATTAATAATTCGTAAATGTTGTTAAAATTATGCAATTGAATATAACTGGGTGTCGTTTAGGGCCATAGTTTGACTTTTGTTTCTTCGGTAACTCTCTATATAAAATAGTCAATGGCTGGTTTTTTAGATGGAACCATGCTAATGTCTTGAGTTGCGGCCTCAAACACTTTGTATTCCCTATTTAAATTATCATCGATTGTCAAGACAGATGCAATATTTCCACATCTATAACAGTAGTTTGGAGCGGACCAGACAGTTACTAACCCTTGATTAAACATCTCCTTATAACCTTCCATAACTAATTGATGAGCCCTTGCTATTAAAGATATGTTGTTTGAATGCAAAAAGTTATTGACTTCGTTCTCTCCAAACAAAAATCCAGCTCCTCTTGGAGAAATTGCCCAACCAGGGACATCTTCAGGGTCTGACCATAATAAGTCACACATACCTCCTTCATGTGGAACTTCTTGCTTTCTGTCTAGTACACGGATTTGGTCAATCGTATCTATATCTGGACTTAATCCACCGTGTATGCAAAATACTCCTCCCTTACCGCCTACTATAGCACCTAACGACAAATAGTCAAATACTTCACAACAATATCGCCATACATTAACCAGTCCATATTTCCTTACGCATTCATCGTAAAATCCGTAAACCGTGGTAATCTGTCTAGATTCATGATTTCCTCGTATTAAAGTTATTTTGTCAGGGTATCTAACTTTCAATGACAATAATAATAAGAAGCACTCTAACGAATAAAATCCTCTATCGACGAAATCACCTAAGAATAAATATTGAGTGCCAGGACACTCTCCTCCCGTTTTAAACAACGTAATTAAATCATGCAATTGTCCGTGTATATCTCCACAAATTGTTACTGGAGTGTCAACATGCTGTATATTCGCCTCCTGAATTAATAATTCAATAGCTTTAGAACATAGCTCTTCCACGTCCGATTCTGGAATATGCTTACACAATTTAATTGCTTCTATGGTCCTGTAAATCAATTTGTTAATATTGTGCTATTACTTTTTTGCTCTCTTTGCTCAACCAGCATTACTTACTCGTCTAAATTAAGCATCTTAGACTGGTGACAAGTATTTGATATTACGGTAGCTGATAAATTTAAACATATATCCGCGTCCCTTTATTGTCGTTTTTTCATTTGTGTATGCAGGATCTGTTCACGATATAAATTTTGCAATAATCATAAATCAACGTATATAAAAGGTTGAAAGAGCTTATCACTATATCTGTAAGACATAAGCATATAATTCCAGGTAATTACTCTTGACATAATTAAAAATAGCGAAATAATTGATCTTTCTATGCTTTAATTGCCATTTTAATTCCAAGTTTTGTCAAGAAAGTTTTTTAATTAGTATATAAATATGTTCAGATCTATTAAAATGATACATTGTATGTAGATATATATGGGTATGCAATTCATAAACATCAATTTTGTAAAGTGTTTTATGCATTCTCAGTTTCGTTTTTTTCTTTATGCAATTTTCTGATATTTTTAGCCCAACTTTTGTTGGCTTTGTCGTAAAAGCCTTCTGGGACTCCGGCCATAAATCCATTTCTATCTTCAAGAAGTTCAAATGGCGATTTCCTAACTTCTTCATCCTTAACTAAACAAAAGTCTATGAACAGACTTAGTGAAGGATCATACAACTCGTTGGTAGCGGGGTTCACCTTATTTGACAAGCTTGGAGGAGTTTCGTTCACAATTCTCTGCAATAAATCAAGAATACCTTCCGGACCTGTTGAACTCTCTCCATTACCGTCCTTCCAAACTGGGATACCACTGGCCAATTCAATTAACATCAAACCCATAGACCATATGTCTGATTTGATACCATAAGTCAATCCCTGAATTCTCTCAGGAGACATATAAGTAGAAGTTCCAACAAAAGTATCCGCCATCGCTAAAGAGTTTGTCAATTCTCTAGATACACCAAAATCACACAATTTAAAATCTCCCTTATGCGTCATCAACACATTGCTTGGTTTGACATCTCTATGTATAATCTTATGTGTGGTGTACAAGTATGTTAAGCCTGATAGGATTGCAAAAGCAAGCTTTTTCAAAGCAAATAATGGGAATTGGTTGTTTTCGCAGAAGGGAAGTATTTTATCCAACGAACCACAATTACAATATTCCATGCAAATAACGATCGTGTTATTGCTATTGATAAAAGCTCCATAAAATTCAATTATAAATTCGGAATGACAATCGTGTAATATTCTTAATTCCCTAATAATTTGAGTTTGAATAATCGATTTAGATTCAATGTGAATGATCTTTTTGGCCATTGTCTTTTGCGTTGGTATATGTAAAATTTTCGAAACTGTACCTGAATTACCTGATCCTAAACTCTTTAAAGTCATTAAATCCTTATTATTCAACTTTAACAAAGATGTAGTTGATAATGGTGAGCTCTCTCCTGTAATATTCAAAGTATTAGATTGCGATTTTGAAGGAGACGGACTAGACGTAGATTTTGTAGGTGAGATAGAAGATATGACAGTTTGCCTCTTTCTCACAGGTTTGAAAGTACTATCATCAATGCTAGATAATTCCATTTTCGAGAATTGGTTCATAATCATATGTGTGGGCATTTCCGATTCAGGATCCACATTCCTATTACTTTGATCAACGTTGATTTGTGTTGAATATCTTTTTCTATTATCATTTAAAGAGCTTCCAGGATTCTGAACGCTCTCCTTATTTAAGATTAAAGGGGCAGGTCTAACTTTATTTATCCTTGGACGGGCCGTATTCTCCAAATTTTTCATGGAGTCTTCAATTTTTGATTTGGTTGGAGAAGAATCTAGGGATAATTTCTTGAAATTCTTTCTTTTAAGAGATTTTGCTTCTAATATGCCCGTATCTTCCTTGTGACCTGATTTAACCGGTAATGTGTTGGATACCAGTGATTGATATTGTTCAGGAATAGGAGGTAGATCCTTATCTTTATTTGAACCTACAGAAGTCATAGATGTATTATTCAAGCTCATCATTTCTGCGCCTGTTATTCCCTATGTCTTTATCGTTTTATAAGAGAATCTTTCAATTTCTTTCACCGGTGTATCTTCCTTTATCTGTAATTAAAAAAAATCAAAACGGTTTCGTCCCTATTTAAAAAGAATGGAATCTTCGAAATAAAGATAGTAGATCTATACTCTTTTTGATTATCCAATAAGGTATTATTTAAATTAGAATAGACTTTTAAATCAAGCTGGTTTTTTAAGTTGAATTCACACTCAAGATCTTTAAATTTGATACTAATTGCTTCGGGAAATAAAACGCGGAATATAATACAGGTTGTGAAAGAGTAAAACTATTAGAATTACGAATATATGAGTAATGGATACTAAAAAGTTCATATAACTAGTATATCCCGATATAAAGCGGTTTCTTTCATTCAAAATACTATCAACAAAAAAAATGGAAACCATTTGATTATTAATCGCATTATCATTAATCAGGAATAGAATATCGGGACCTTTAAGAACTGAATAAAATAAAAGGATTTGAAGAAGGAATCTCCGATTATAACTTAGAAATGCATTTAATCTTTAGTTACCGGTGGTGCCATGAGTTAAGTTGTGTTGTTGTTGAGCAACTACTGCTATTGAGTTTTGAAAATCGTTTACTGAAGCTCTGTTAACGCCTTGCTGCTGTTGTTGATGATGAAGTTGTTGTTGCTGTTGTGCATATTGCTGCCTTACCTGTTGTTCCGCTTGTTGCTGGGCCTGGGCTTGAGCGACCGCTTGATTAAAAGCTTGTTGCAGCGCAACAGCTTGGTTGTATTGATTTTGCGTTTGCGCTTGAGAATAGTGACCATATGGCTGAGGTATTGGTACAGTGGAGTAGGAATTAGGAGCAGATAGCATTGCCATGGCGACCTGATCTGCACCCATTATTCCAACTGGATTAACCTGAGGTAAGGACTGATTGTGAGAAACTGGAATACTCATATTTGTCTGATTTAACTTCTTCTTTCTGTGACGACAATTGAAGCACACCTTATGCTTCCCGATATCGGGTGGATCTAATGCTTTAGCGCATCTGTTACAATTGCCCATTCTCTCTAAATTAGTTCTTCTAATTTTATCGTTTTCTCTACACCTCTGACAGACCTTATAGTTACCTTGTTTCGCCTTATCTCTATCGTTCCTTTCATCTCCTGTAATTATTGATGCATCCAACGGACCTGAACAATGTACGCATTTACCTTGTGCTGCCCTGCTGGCCTTCCTAGTTCGCAAGTTCAGTCTACAAGATGGACAGAGGACGAATTTTTGTTGATCAGGAGGAATTTCAGAACCACAACGACGACAGGCACCGAGCTTATCTTTTGTTTTCTTCTGCCACCTCCTGGATCTCTGTCTTTGTAAATCTCGGCAATGCTGACAAAGCTTGTAAATCTTAGGTTCCACCAAAGGCTTTGGTCCTTGCATGGTATCTGTGCTCTGAGGAATGATGATAGGCTGGTCAAATTCTTTCTTACATCGTGAGCAAGTAGACCTTAACATCTGATCAGATGGGCTTTCGGCACTAGCAGGTTTTAAGTTAGGTTCTCCTTCGATTTGGCCATTTACTATCTGCTGTTGGATGTGAAGCGGTGGAATTGGCGCCACTAAACCTTTTTCTGGTACATTACTATTCATTCCCTCGTATTTTATATCTCCATGTCCAATGTTCATTTGCTGCTGTTGATGCTGTTGCTGTTGTTGATGCTGCTGTTGTTGCTGCTGCTGTTGTTGATATTGTGGAATATTATGCTGTGTCTGCACTTGTGGTATGTTCAGATGCTGCTGTTGGTGTTGATGTTGTAACAGCTTCGGAACCAGCTGCGGAATCGGATGAAGCGTTTGTTGCAGAGCTTGGTTTTGAAGCAGTTGCAACGGATGCATTTGCGGATGGTGTTGTTGCATGTGTTGTAAATGAACTCCAAGCTGTCCCTGGTTAAGGTGGTAATTCTGTCCTTGTCCGTATCGTTGATCATGTCCCTGAAGTATTCCCTGTGTCGTAGCAATGGCTGGATTTGACTGATTACTCAACTCAAACTCTTTATGGTTGCTTTCATGTTCACTATTAACTCTTTGAACTATCCCATTAGAAGTGTGCAATTGAGGGTCTAAAGGAGAGTCGACACCTAAATACTGTTGTTCCATATCTACCAGCTATTAACAAGATATAATATAACTGCTGGTTATGAATAATTACGTATTTATTAAAGCCTTTATCGATACAAAATAAACAGGGTGGTTTTGAGCCGGTTTAAATGTAATATATGTTTTGATTTGGTACACGACTTGACTTCTGTTGATGATGATGAAGGTCAAATGGCATAATTGACAACTTTTGGGAGGATTCCTCAATAAACATGTGATATATATTTGGCTAGATAATTGTGTCTCTTCAATGAGTTTTATAGGTATTTTTTAGGATAATTAGAGCACAATTTAGAGTTGCACGAGAGAATTAGTGAAAGAATTAATCAATAAAAGTAAGGTTGCGAATAGACTCTGGTTAAAGAAAATGTTAATCTTCGAATAGAAGACAAAAACTATATAGTAGATATAGACAGCAATAAGAGCAGAAGGTTTTAATTCCTTCTTATTGAGTAGACAGAATAACTATATTACTGATGATCATCTATAGAGCAAAATAAGTCGTAGCGAATATTCAGCAATCATGTACTATATGCAGCCGGTGTAAAAGGTACAATACCCCAAAATAGGGACATAGCATAATGTTGAAGAAGAAAGGGGTTTTAGCAATGTAATAAGTCTCTATTTGGTGTTTGGAGGTTTGTGGAAAACAAAAGAAGCAGTTTGGGTATTGGAGAAGGGATCATTAACTCGTAAATGGTTCCTTATGCGACGATCATAATTGTGGCTACTGAAACGAACAAATAGCCCAAAATTAAATTGTAAGGAAACTGAGATCGATGAAGTGTAGATGAATCCATCCTTGAACTCTTAATTGTTACCTACAAGTATGAAGCTGTCAAATTATGTCAAATTTGACTGCTAAAGATAACAATTCAGATTATTACGAGATTTTGAAACTTGTAATGCTCTTGTGGCGCAACAACTTTTTGGGGAGACAGACTAATGCTATAGAACTTCAAAAATAGAAATTTTACAGCTGTCAAGAAAACTGTATGTCGATATGGTCAAATTGTCAAAATTCGATCAAGACTCAAGCATTTAAGAGTAGTTTTAAAACCAAGATAGTTCTTTTGTACTCGGGTAAGTATGGAACGCTTTGGTACTGCGACATGATTCGCAACCGTTCTAAAATGTAAGTAACCGAATTAAGTTACTACTAAATATTAGATTGAAATTATTTCCATTTAATATCTAGAATATGTCTAATGGTACTTTTGATTTGGACAATTTGATGTGGAATGTGTAATGATATGATATGTGTAATGCAAACAGATTCAACAATATTAGACTTTGAACATTATGAGGACTAGTCAGAACAATTTACTAAAAGGATTATCCACACAGAATGTTTAGGTAATAATTATGATGATAATAGATTGAAGCATTCAAACTAACGGTTTCAAAATTTTTAATATACGGGTTGAAAAAAATGATTTAAAATATTTTTAATTATACGTAAAATCTGTGAAAAATACTAAATATTTAATACAATAAGCTACGAAAAGCAATGTGATTGAAATGGAATGGCTATTACTAATAACTACATACGATAATATGTAATATATTTGGAGATTAAAGAATGATATTTTACTAGCCTTACGTAGCAACAGCAGATTCACATAATATAAGAACATCATTATTTTTTTACTTTCAAACCACCAAGCCCTAGTAAGTAAATGCTTAGTTAATAACCTGATGTATTGTTATCAGATTTCTACCAAGTAGTGCTCCAATTTTTTCAAAATTTGTTAGATTATATTAGTTGACGGCAGCACATCTATACGGGATTTCCATAGACCAAAGGTCCATTTTATTTATTTACAAATATCATTCACTAATTTATTTACACAGTTCGAAAACGAATTTTTGTCTTATTTGAGTCTGGGCTTGAGAAGCATTTGGATCACTTCGCCAGCTCTGTAGGCACCTAAACCAACCAAGAGAATCCCAAATCCCTTAACAGACCTCTGCCACCAGAGTGGATTCTTAACAAGGTCAATCTTACCAGTCTTGAAATCCTTGAAGGGATAGCTGGAACTTAAGTAGAATCCTCCTAAAAATGAAAAGACTGATTGCATTGCGGTACATGGCAAACATCCATGGCCGATTTCTTCATTAGATAAAGAGCGTGATGGTGGTGGATTAAATACAGACAATATATTCGACATTGTACATCAAAATTATCTATATTATGCTTCGAAAACTAAGTGAAGTAACCAAAATTTCAATCTTATGAATTATTGCCTTTCAGTAAGTAAATCATTTGATATTTATGTGCAGTCCATTTAAAATTACATTTATCATCTATATGAAAAGAATTTGAAATGTTCAGGTAAGTTATATCCGATAACAAACAAGCAAAAAACATGAACAGAGTATACAGTGCTGGCTTCAAAAGATTAAATAATTGCTCATTTAGGAATAGAACCAACTTTTTGAGATTGTATTCTCTCCGGACCCAATACAATTACCAACAGCAATATACCCTTCCTCCAAGGACATCATGGACTAAAAGAATTTTATATACTACCCTTGGTTTAACGGTAATAGGATCATATGTGTATGTTGTTTGGTGGCCAAAACATACATTTCCTCTGTCCGTGGCTAAGATATTAAGAAAAGGACTATGGGCTGAAAGTGATAAAGGTGAAAAAGATTATCAATTGGCATTGAAATACTATCTCGAGGCGCTACAACACTGTAATGAAATTGGAATAGATACTTTAAGTGACGAGTACACCGGGATACAATTGAAAATTGCCGAGATGTTTGAAAGACTAGATATGCTTGAAGATGCCGCTTTTGTCTACAATGAGATAGGGACCTTATACTTGGAAGTGTTAACTGCAAAACAAGACTCCCCAGAGGGAAAAAGAATCAGAAGCTCAGAACATAGAGCGCATTTGATCCAGAAAGATCTTAGAATAGCCATCAAATTAGTAGAATTGAACAGGTCCAACGCTCAATTATCAAAGGCGATTCTTATGACACATTTGATCATAGCTCAAGACGAGGTTCAAAAAAAACTTGGATCTCAAGGAAGCATAGCCAAATTAATTCAATCCACCAATGCAGATGGAACTACAGCGGAATATAAGGCAACCATAGATTCGGATGCAATTGAAATTGAAAATGATGGAGTTATAACTGTTTTAAATAAGAACCCAGTTGCATGGGAGCCATTCAGTGATGAGTTTTTTAATTTGATGGACTTATTAACTGCAATTTGCATTTCTACTGGAGATTTATCAATGGCCTCAAAAGTGAAAATCTCAATGACTGAATGGATGTTGTTAGCCGATGTTGATCCTCATAAAATTTTGCTTTCTCAATGTAACTTAGCTTCATTACTTTATCTTCAAGCCGAAGAATATGAAGCTCAGGAGATATCTTTAAGACGAAAGTTTAGTGAAATCTTGGGAATTGATTACTCAAAAATTAAAACTGAAGAGGTACTCCACCAAAATGAGGATTTAAAACAAAGACTAAAAGAAGAAATCAGTGAAAAGGATAGAACTATTTATGAATCAAATACCAGAAATAAGGAAAGGTGTATCACTTTATCCATCAAGTCCTATGAATCAGTTTTGGAATTTGCTAAAAACCTACCACAGGAAATTATTAGCAAAAACAATACCATTAATGAAACAGTTGCCTTGGCTACCTATGGGTTAGGAGTTGTAAATTTACATTTATCAAACTATGACAAAGCTGAGAGGTTTTTAAGAGAATCCAGGGTAAGATCAAAAAACTGTGGTTATAATGATTTACTTCAGGAAATTGAAAGAGAATTGAAAAAATTATTCAAGGAAAGGAAACAAATCAAAATTGGAAATCAATTCAATGACGATATTGATGAAAAAATTGATATCGAAATGGATATTCATATAAAAAAATAATAGCTTCATCTAAATAAGTTTAAAATATAGTGGAGTATCTATTTTTAAAATTCTAAATTATAAAATCGAGTACATATATAAGCAAGTTAAAACCAAAAATGCGCAATTCTATAGATATTATTCTAATAAACGACTCTCTTCATGAACAATTTTGTAAGGTTTCAATTCCTTACCAAATATTTTCTTATAAATAGAGCTGTACCAAACTTTGTTCTGTTGCTCGATCTTAAATTTGATAACTTCATCAAATGTGGGTGGTTCAATCTCTTGAGGTGGAACAGAAGAGTCAGTAGGTCCTAATCCATCAGATGAATTACTCGAAATATCAGATGGAATTGGCTTTAAGTTTTGAACTGGGTTTGGAGTAGTTGAAGGAATTAATGCATCAAGCTCCAGTCTTTGCTGCAACATAGGATTTCTTGCAATTGATGCTGGCGACTGACGATAAGGATCATTCAGAACAATCAAATTCCCAGAGTGCTCATTGGAAATACTTGTTCTACGTTCATTTCCATCTGTTGCACCATAGGTTATAGTGCTTGAATGGAAAGAAAAGATCGACGAGTTATCATCAAAGACAGAGCCCATATCCTCTAGTGTTAAACCCTTTGTCTCTGGGAAAAGAAGATACACACAGAAGAATGAAAGAACACACGAGGTAGCTGGAATTAAGTATGTTTTCCATTTGATGGAATCTAACAAAATTGGTGTCATTTCTCCAACAATAAAATTAAATAACCAATTTGTTGCAGTAGATATGGCTGCTCCCTTTGAACGAACCGAATTAGGAAAGACTTCACTTGAAAGCCACGGAATAGGGCCCCAACTATAACCGAAAGCAGCATTAGTAATAATCACACATAATGCAACAATCAAAGGAGTATATTTATCATTTAGGAACAAGGAATAAGATATTGTAAATAATGGAATTGCCATTAATACAGCACCTGATAATAATAAAGGTTTCCTGCCCCAGCGATCAACCAAGTACCAAGGAGGAATTGTACTCAAGATATATATAATAGCATTAATACCAGTCATTAAAATGGCCTGTCTTCCAACCCATCCGGCCAGTTCAAAAATCATAGGAGCATAGTAAGATATGATATTGATACCATTCAATTGAGCAAACATCTGAGAGAAGCAAGCCACAGACAACCTTTTAGTATACTTATTGAACAAATACATATATGAACGCTCTCCTCCTTCAACTCTTGCAATTAATACATTCTCCTTGATGTTTCTGTATTCTTCTTTTGCAGATTCATCCTCAACATCCCCATCAGCATAGAGATCAGCAATGACTATTAAGCCTTCGACATCATGATTATGATCTAGCAACCATCTAGGTGTCTCAACAATCACGAAAGTTCCTAGAAGCAAGAGCAAGCCAATAAAGCATTGCACAACTAAAGGAGATCTCCACGAAGAATTACCCTCGAGAAATGAGAACCCATAATCGACCCAAATACTTGTAGCGTATCCCACAATATTTCCTGTAAACTCTAAGCATGCGTAAAATCCTCTATCATCAGGTGGACTGATCTCTGACTGATAACAAGGTATTATAGTTGTTAAAAATCCGATCGCGATACCCCCAATGAGACGCCCAAACGCCAAATTGAAAATATTGACAGATGTAGCCTGAATTGTAGCCCCTATAACAAATATAAAGGATCCATATCTGATTGTTTTTCTTCTTCCCCAAACATCACCCGCTCTTCCAGCTATGAACGAAGAAAACAATGCACCTATTTCCAAAATTGCAATCATAGTTCCAATCGCTGCTGGAGAAGGATTATTGTAATACTTCTTGAAGTATTTGTTCGTCAAAAGTGACGACATCAACCCCTGCTCAAATCCAAATAAGAAAACTCCTAGCGATACAAAAATTGATGTAAAATTTATCAAGCTTCTACCAACAAGAAAGCTCTCCTTAATACGCATATCATGATGCGAAATTCCTTCTGTTTCCATGGTAAATGATAATTCTAAAATCCCTATGGTAATAATTAGTAGCAGATAAAGCTCTGAGAGTAATAACACAACGTTATTCTCTTCTAAGATAGGATAATATAGATCAACAATTGTTTTATCATATAGTATGGGGATTATTTTAGGAATCGAGATAAATCAAATATGACGTCATGCACGACCGGGATCTATAAAACAATTGCTTTGATGAAGTCTTTCAAACACTCCAAGTCAGGAGTAACATTCAATTTGACTGTTATTGATAACAATAATGATTACAAGGAGCACTTTAACTAATTGGCGAAGCCTTCAATCAATAAAAGCAAATTTGAGCAGCTGCATAAATCTGATAGCGATTGCGAAATATAAAGAATAAAATCCACTCAACTATATATTAAAATTGTACCAAAACAACTAATATTTTATATTAATGTGACTTTAAGAATTAGATAATTTCTAGGGATATAAGATATACATTTCATACATTTAAATGCTTGAAAGAGCATGATCATGACATTGTAGGAAACCCATATTGTAATAATATTTCAGCGAAGGGACTAGCCATAGCAATATTCATCAATGAGTTGTGCTATAATTAATTAACAGATATTTTAATAAAGCCTAGCGAATATTGTTCAACCTGGCACTATTCATGTGGACATCGATATCCAATTTATCGGCATTCTCTTCAATCTTCTTTAATCTTTGGTTTTGACTTTCTACTTCGTTACCCATGGTGGCTGCAGAACTTCTTAATTTTTTAGCATATAATCCAATTTGGTCCAAATTGGATGCAATTTCCTTTTCCATTTCATCATCCTCGGAATCATTTTCAAATTGATACCTTTCAGCGGCTTTTAAATTTTGTTGACCTTGGTATTTCTGATAGGTATCAGAACTGGTTGCATTTTGCATGATACCCTGCTTTATTCTTTGTTCACTCTCATACATTTCCTTTCTATTACTTTCTCTAAGGTATTTTTGTTGAGCCTTTTCTGTTTTAAGTTTTTCTTCTTGTTGGCGTAATCTTGATTTTTTGTTGAAAGGGTTTCCGTACGCAGGTATAAAGATCGATCTGTTAAGTCTCTTTAATTCCTTTACTTTCTCTTCTGCGACTTTTGTTTGCGTATCTGCAAGTAACAAGTTTTGCTCGGTGTTGTACAATCTTTCAGATTGGGAACCTAATATACCCAAAGTGTTTGTACCAGAAGAGTCTGCTTCTTGAGCCATTCTTAAAGTATTTCTAGTCAGCGCTACAGATTCCTGTTTAACAAATTTGATGTCTTGTCTAATTGCTTCGACTTCTTCATCTTCAGAAGTGACCTCTTGTTCTTGAGGCAAATACTCAAGATCCACATTGAGATCTTCCTCTTGTGGATCGTCGTTAAGGTCTAAAGTATCTATATCAGTCTCTCTTCTTATGGGCTTCCTCAGTGTATACATTTGATTTGTTGGAATGGCGTTTAAGTCCAAAGTTGATTCTTCATCGTAATCTCTTGGTCTGGTGCGCTCTCTGGATACATTTGAATGTGGAACATAAGCACCATTTTCCTGCCCCCCCCTGGTGGAATACCTAGAAGTTTGCGAAGCATATGGGTTCGAGGCTGAAGAACTCATAGAAGTAGCATATGGTCTGGTGTTTGTACTAGCAGAGTTATCCCCATATGGATTGGATTTATGAGCTCCGTAAGTATTGCCTTGGGTTGTACTTCCGTACGAATTACTCATATTACCACTGCCATAAGAACTGATTTCACTAGCTCCCCCGTAGGGACTGCTTTGGCCTCTATTGCTGTATGGATTGCCATGATTTCCACCGCTGTATGGATTACCATGATTCTCGCCCTCCATCAGACTCTCATTCTGGGCATAGGGGTTGCTGTTCCCGTTCGACTCATTCAAACTACGATAAGGATTTACAGGAGTAAACCCTTGTCTGGCTCCTTGCTTCTCTTGAGCATATTGCTTGAATGCCCCAAACTTTTCTTGTCTTCCATTAGCTGATTTTGTCGAAATTCCCAACTTGTTTAAATCTTCACGAAGTTCGTTTTCCGTTGGATCTTTCTTCTGAAAAACTTTCCTTATACCCATTTCTTATTATTTTTTTCTTAAAATATTTCTAAACACGAATATTTAAATGAATAGAAGTCTGAAAAATTTAATATTTTAAATGTTTGATAACTGTAGTCACTGAAGCGTATACTTTAGGCTTAGCATTTCAATCATGTGATAAATCATGTGATAAAATAAATTTCTTATTTTGGTAAATTGAAAATTTTGAAAATTCCCTTACTTCAGGGTACTATGGTCAGAAAGAACCTAGAAGGAAGAAATAATAAGGCCGAACTAGCAAATATTTTAAAGCTAGAGTGAGTAGAGCATAAGCATAGGGATAGAAATCGCAGCGGAATTTATTGCTGAAAAAGGGTACTTAATAGTAGGAGAAAATAGAAAGATCAGATGTCTACTCATACTTTAGAAAATGCAGCAGCAGATCAAGCTGTGAAGAGAAGAAAACTCGAGCAACCAGTACCTAATGCCACTGGCCAAGAAAGGAACTTTATTTCCCGCAATGGAACTATATTGGATATCAGGAACGGAACCATGACTCCAATCCCGTCTGATTTGGCTGCGGATGCTGATGTGGATGCGACACAAACAAAAGAGACTGATATCGATATGATGGATACTATAGAGGATTCTAGTAGCTCCGACTGTCCTTGTGGATACTTGCATGGGCCAGGAGAGCATAATGACTTGAAAGCAGTAGGGTTAGCGGCTGTTCCATTACTTCGTGGTCCACAATGAAGTTTTGCAATAATAGAGACCACAAAATTCATTCCACCAAAACTCAACATTCATGAATATTAGTTAATATTCTGACTAGTCACTTGCATTGGATATATGGATTTTGATAGTTTTTTTTTTTTTGCTTAAAAAAGCCGTAATAATAACGAATTTCCTCCCTATCGAGCTAACCAATGCACTTATAGACACATATTATTAAACCGTGTCTCACGACATTTCATGTAATTCTAATAAGGTATCAAATTTACCTTAAATATGGCTAACTTCAGCCTGGGCATAGACATCAGAGTTAAAAAATTTTAGCTCAAAATTTATGGGGACTATTACTATTCCCTGGAATTTAGTGTAAATATGTTTTGATAAATGATTAAGGGCTATTGTTATCATAAAATAATACAATACTGGTCTTTCTAGAGACACAAATATTTGAAAGTTGTAGAATTTTACTTAATATTTTCCACAAAAATTAGATATTTTAATTTAAGTGGAAACCATTTAATACTTAGAATGTATACTGATAAAATGGTAACCACTTACAACCAGAATCTTTAGAATTAGTGCAAATGTTGCTATTATTAATTACCTTTTCGCTGAGAATCAAGTAAAATACCTGCTTTGATCTAAGATGAAATTTCGCAATCGTGTTGCACAATCAGGAACCACAGTTCTGTTTAAGCCAACCATCAAATATATTACTAATTATCTAACTTTATTCAAAATAGCTTGACAGAACTAGAATTCAGATAAGTTTCATAATCGTGTTCAACACCACAGTTTGTGAAGTGCACAGTACAAGATTCTATTAAGTTTTGAAGATTATAAAGATAGTCAAAGTACGTCAATCACCTGAAAATTTCAAAAAAGTGCTGATAACAGTACGATAAACATTTTTAAATGAGCACCGAGAGTCTTTGTGGAAAAGGGACGAGCTATGGTAGTATAGAAATCGAGGAAAATAGAAATACAAATCCGTCTCAAAGTTCCATCGATGAATCATATACCAGCCTATTAGATAACAAAGGAGAAGAAATAAGAGTACGTTTGAAAGAATCACACTCTTACACAGAGCCTTATATAGATCTCCTGCTTAACTTATCTGAAGAAGAGATCTATTACAGAAAAACTTCGAAATGGTTCAAATTCAGAAGGTTCTTTTGGGACGGTTTGGATAAACATCCATTGGAACAGAAGTACTTATTAAAACTAGATTTTTTCTTATTAAGTTCTTCTATGTTGGGATACTTTATCAAGAATTTAAATCAGTCCAACGTTGCTACAGCCTATGTGAATGGAATGAGTGAATACTACAATATGAATAACAACCAGTACAATTATGTTAGGACTATTTTCACGGTGGGTTACATTATCGGTCAGATTCCATCTAATTTGATTTTGCATAGAATACTGGCTAGATATTACCTAGGTTCTTTAGAAATTATTTGGTCAATTCTCACTTTACTTATGATTAGTTGTAAAGGTGACAATATTAGGGGGTTCTATACTGTCAGATTCTTTTTAGGACTTACAGAATCAGGATACTTTCCTGGATTAGAATGGCTTGTAGGGCTGAATTATGGGGCAGACGAGCTTTCCAAAAGAAGTTCATATTTTGCAATTGCATCCAGTGTCGCCTCGTTAGTTTCTGGTCCTCTTCAACAAGCCATTATTGAGAGATTTGGAGAATCCAGCTTACCTCCATTCAAATGGATGTTTGTATTTGACGCAATTATTTCTTTCCCAATCGGGTTATATACAATGATTGCAGATCCAAATACACCTTCCACTACTGACTCATGGTATTTTAACGAAACAGATCGGTTAGTGGGTTTGGAAAGGAGAAGGAGGATTGGAGCTCAATTGAATACTCGTGAAAAATACACTTGGAAAAAGATAAAAAGTTTTTTCAACACCTGGCATATTTGGGTATTTCCAATATTGTTTTTAGCTTACAACAACTCTTGTACTGCAATTAGCCAGCCAACATTCACAACTTGGATGAAATATGATTTAAATTTACCTTCATCTGTCTATAATACTTATCCTTCTATCCTCAGTGGTTTAGGGATTTTTTTCACACTTATCTTTTCATACATTCATGATTTCATTGGAGGAAAAAAAAATCACTATTTTATATTTCTTTACTTCATCTGTTTGATTATAGGTTGCTCCCTATTAGCCCATTGGAGGATTCCTACGGGTCTTCATTGGTTCTGTTACTATTTGATCGGGGTTCCAACTTCTTGGGGGCAACCGCAAATATATTCTTGGGTTAACAGATTATTATTTCAGGATGATATGAAGAGAAATTTCGTAGTTGTTGTTACAAATACATTGGCATATGTAACTAGTGCTTGGGTTCCTATTTTCGTGTGGAATACCAACGATCAACCAAGGTATTTCATTGGTTTTACTTACACTGCTATTTTGTCTGCTTTAGGTTTCCTAGTTACAATTCTAGCCTTCCATTTGTCACATAGGGATGAGAAATTGAAGGAAGATGAACAAAATCGTTTTAAGCAAGGTAGCTTGTCTTATTTTTCCTGAGTGACGAAAGTATTCAGTGAATTATTATATAAAATACAGGCAATTAATGTATGAAAATCTACCATTCACTAAATAACTCTTCTAGTAGGTCATTTAAAATGGTACAATTAAGCTGCTGCAATATAGTTATATCAGAATGCCAAATCAAACGACCTCTATTCCTATAGTATTTCATTCATAATCATATTGAGCGATCACTTCATAAAATTGAATTTTTCAATTTTTCCGTTTTGGGAAATTTTCACTTAAATTACACGCGTAATGAATATTTTAAAATTAATCAACTATACGTATATTCTTTTCTTGAGTTACCTTTATTTACTTCTTTAGAGTAGATTGTGTTATAGAGTTGTTTTTACACATCGATTATAACAATGTCGAGCCCTTTACATAATTCAAGAAAGAGAGTGGCAGAAGATCACGAAGACGACAGGTCTTCAACGCACCATCCTTCATCACCATCGATAGCTTCCAGTCCTCAATTACCACCTTCATCACCAGCTATCCCTTTTGCAAATGACGAAGAAGAAGAAATACATGATGACATTGCAGATTTGAATCCTTCAGATGAGGAAGAAGGAGAGGATTTGATGGACAACATGGAAAACGATTACAGAACCAATGACACACAAGATCATTATGATTTAGGAGATGGAAATATAGATGATGCCGAATATGAAGAAATGGATGCAGCTACAAGAAGAAGAATCGATAATCAATTAAATCGTCGTGATGTATTGTTAGGAAATAGAGGAACCCATTTCAGAGGTCAGGCGTTCTTGGACGAAGAAGGCGACGATTTAGATAACATTGACCAGTACGGATTACCAATTCAAAGGAGAAGAAGAAGACAATACGACGAAGATGCAGATGAAATGATGGACGATGTCGAGATTGATCCATTTAATGAAGAGTTATCATTAGAAAGCTTGACTGATATTAAGGCACCTACCATCACCGAATGGATTCTACAACCCGCAGTTTCAAGATCTATTGCTAGAGAATTGAAATCATTTTTATTAGAATATACTGACGATAAGGGTAGATCTGTGTATGGTGCTAGAATCAGAACTTTGGGTGAAATCAACGCAGAGTCATTAGAAGTTTCATACGACCATTTAGCAGATTCCAAGGCTATTTTAGCATTATTTCTAGCTACCTCCCCAGCAGAGATCTTAAAAATTTTTGACATAGTAGCAATGGAAGCAACAGAATTGCACTACCCAAACTATTCTCAGATTCATCAAGAAATTCACGTTAGAATAATCAACTTTCCAAATTCATTAAGCTTAAGAGATTTAAGAGAAAACAACTTGAATCAATTAATAAAGATAAAAGGTGTTGTAACAAGGAGAACTGGCGTCTTTCCTCAATTAAAGTACGTTAAATTTGATTGTCTTAAATGTGGTGTGGTTTTAGGACCTTTTATTCAAGATTCCAACACTGAAGTGAAGGTTTCATTCTGTACAAACTGTCACGCTAAAGGTCCATTTAAAATTAACTCTGAAAAGACGTTGTACCGTAACTACCAAAGATTAACTTTACAAGAATCTCCAGGTACAGTACCAGCTGGTAGATTACCTAGACATAGAGAAATAATCTTGCTATGGGATTTAGTTGATGTTGCAAAGCCAGGGGAAGAAATTGAAGTTACAGGTATATATAGAAATAATTATGATGGTCAACTAAATGCTAAAAATGGCTTTCCAGTTTTCGCAACTGTTATTGAGGCTAACTCAATTAGAAGAAAGGAAAGCAGCGGCGACAATGCTTCTAATTCTTGGTCAGAGGAAGAAGAAAGAGAGTTCAGAAAGTTGTCACAGGAGAAAGGAATTATTGATAAGATTATATCATCTATGGCTCCTTCAATTTATGGTCATAAAGATATCAAAACAGCTTTAGCGTGTTCTTTGTTTGGAGGTGTACCTAAAGATGTTAACGGAAAGCATTCAATCAGAGGAGATATCAATGTGTTATTGTTGGGTGATCCAGGTACTGCAAAGTCCCAGATATTGAAATATGCTGAAAAAACGGCTAATAGAGCTGTCTTTGCAACAGGTCAAGGTGCTTCCGCAGTTGGTTTGACAGCATCTGTGAGAAAGGATCCTATCACTAGAGAGTGGACTCTTGAAGGTGGTGCTTTGGTTTTGGCTGATAAGGGTACATGTTTAATTGATGAGTTCGATAAGATGAATGATCAAGACAGAACTTCGATTCATGAAGCTATGGAGCAACAATCTATTTCTGTTTCTAAAGCAGGTATCGTCACTTCTTTACAAGCAAGGTGTGCTATTATTGCAGCAGCAAATCCGAACGGAGGTAGATATAATTCTACATTACCGTTATCTCAAAACGTGGATTTGACTGAACCTATTTTGTCAAGATTTGATATTCTCTGTGTGGTTAGGGATCTAGTAGATCCTGAACTGGATGAGAGATTGGCTAGTTTCGTTTTAGATTCACATATGAGATCACATCCTGCTATTTCTGAAGAGTTGGAGGATGATGAAGGTAAAATTAATGAAGCTGAAGATATTTCCGGTGAAACTCCAAGAAAAACTAGGAAGCAAAAGATAAACGAATTGAATAAACAAAAAGAGAGCGAAATTTCACCAATTGCCCAAGAACTACTTGTTAAATATATCAACTATGCTAGAGTCAAAATTCAACCTAAATTGCACCAAATGGATATGGATAAAGTTTCTAAGGTTTATGCTGAATTGAGACGTGAATCTATTTCAACTGGTTCTTTCCCAATCACTGTCCGTCATTTAGAAAGTATCTTGAGAATTGCAGAGGCTTTTGCAAAGATGAGATTAAGTGACTTTGTAAGTCAAAGTGACTTGAACAGAGCTATTAAGGTTAGTGTTGATAGTTTCGTTGGTGCCCAAAAAGTTACTGTTAGAAAGCAGTTACAAAGATCTTTCCAAAAATACACTTTACCTACGAGACGTAGATAGAATGATCATAAATGAAGTTGTCGATGAGTGGCTAAATTATTTTCCTTCTCCTTTGTATTATATCACGTTTATATGTTTATTGAATATTATAATAGTAATGAAATGAAATATTTATACTAATTAGTCGCACTGATGATTTCCCACGCAAATTTCACCTCATCCTCTTATCTTCGTTAAAACCTGGAAACACAACTTTCAATAAAGAGATGAGATCTAAAATGATTGCAGGTCTACATATAGGATGGCTTGCTTCAATACTTTTATTATTATTGCTCGAAATAACAGCGGTGAGTGCTTTGGAGTCGACTGAAATAAGTGAAGGCTGCGTGCTAAATGATACTTGCCTGATTACACAGCAGTCCAATATTTTCAGATTAATGATGACAACCATATTGACAAATCCCTTGTCGCTGAATCCGTCCACTATTGCTGCCAACCAGAAGGATGTAGAACCAAGCACATCAAACATTGCATTCAGCTCAACAGAATTAAGCATCACTCATGATTTAAATACAAATGTAAAAATTCATTATACTGAAGTTGCTTCGACCAACGGTAAATCATCTCCGATAGAAGAAATGAAGGGGAAAGGAGCACAAATAGAACTTAAAGGGTCTTTTTCCACTCAATTCGAGTCCGAAAGCACCAGCTTTAAAGAACATGAACACACTCCTGCAGCGCAAGAGACAATAAATCTTGACATGGAACCTTACGATATCCAACTTGAGTCTTTATCTAAAGAATTCAATGAAATAGCCACCGGATCTAATGTAACCAATGATACAATGGACGAATGCCACTTTCTTTCCTTTGAAGAATGGAAGAAGCAAAAAGCCATCGATACTAGTAATCAGGTACAAAAGGTAGCTAATGATTCCTCAATAAATAATGTTACATTCAAGGAATCTTCATCTTCAAATAACAAAGAGAAAACTAATGTAACAGATTCAAAAACCGATATCGAGGATGCTGAAAAGGAAGAAGATCAAGGGAAAGTTTATAAAGACAAATTCAATTATGCATCCGCTGATTGTGCAGCCACAATTGTAAAAACTAATACTCATGCTAAAGGAGCTTCTGCTGTGCTAGTCGAAAACAAAGATTCTTATTTGTTGAATGAATGCTCTTCTCCTAATAAATTTGTTGTGATCGAATTGTGTCAAGATATTTTAGTTGACAGCATTGTAATCGGAAATTTTGAGTTCTTTAGTTCTATGTTTAAAAATCTTAAGGTATCAGTTAGTGATAGGTTTCCTTCTACTGCTTGGAAAGTTTTAGGGGAGTTTGAAGCTCAAAACATCAGAGATATTCAAACATTTTCTATTGATAACCCTATGATATGGGCTAGGTATTTAAAGTTAGAAATATTAAGTCACTATGGCAATGAATTTTATTGTCCGATATCTCTTGTGAGAGTGCACGGCAAAACTATGATGGAAGAATTCAAAGAAGACGAGGAATCATCTATAATAGATGTAGAGTTTGATGATAATTTAATAACTACGAATGCAAATGTAACTCAAACAGATGAAATAGAAAATGCATTGAGAGATGAGTGTAGAGTTATTTTACCCCATCTTCGTTTAAATGAATTTTTAAAAGATTTGAACTCTTCTAATGAGTTTTGTGAAGCATTAATACCAGAGGTTGAAACTACCCAAGCAATTGAAACTAAAACAATTCAAGAATCGATTTTTAAAAATATGATGAAAAGATTATCTTTATTGGAATCAAATGCAAGTTTGTCTCTTTTATATATAGAAGAGCAAAGCAAACTTCTATCCACCGCATTTACTAGTTTGGAAAGAAGACAAACCCATTCTTTTGAAACCTTAGTCAAGTCATTCAATTCAACTATGAACATACAATTAGTGAAGTTCAAAGAATCATATTTGCATTTACAACTTGAGTACTCCAAACTATTTAAGGATCAAGAAAAGACGCACAAACAGCTACTCTTCGATTCCAGTCAAAAGTTGTCAGAATTGACTAACGAGCTTAGATTTCAAAAGAAAATTTCGATTTTTAATAGTATGATAATAGCTTGCTTACTTGTTTATGTGATATTAACCAGAGATGCTTACATAGAACATGATCTGGGTTCCGTGAACTCCAAATCTCTTACCTCAAAACACCTTAGACGTCCAAATAGTTACGGCAAACGGGTTAAAAAGAAAAGCTAACAAATAAACAACAAATAGATATCAGATAGTTTGCATTATTATTTACCTTTAGTTCTTCTTTTAATTTTTAATAAATTTTATTGCACTATATACAAGTAATTCATAATAACTAAAAATATTCACAAGAATTGAATATGATCTAAATTTTGTTTTAACTTCTTACCTTTATTCTGTGATTTCAATGGTATTGAAGCACACATCTCAATACGAGTCTCCAAAAGAACCCTTGTCATTGTAGTTATTTCTTCTTCTGAATCCACCAGAGTTGTTACTTTTGTTAAAACCTCTAGTTGAATCGTAGTCTTTTTTGTGGCCAGCATAATTGTCATTTTTACGGAAACTACCACGATTGTTATTTCTATTGAATCCTCCTTTTTTTTCATGTCTCAGACCATCCGCAAATGTTCTTTTTGACTGACGATTATTGGAAAATGTATAATTGAAACCGCCAGGCACATCAAAATATGGAATTGCGTCACGAGGGTGTACATGTAAGACATGTTTGACAAAGTTACTCGTAACCTTGAGTTTTGCATCTGGATCATTGAGTAAAATTCTGTATAATCCAATGACTTCTTCAAGTAAACGATCATCTCTGAATCTGTAGATACTGCAAACCTGCTTGTGAAATCCTAAGAAAGTCTGGATAAAGCTTTCAATTTCTGGCTCAAATGAACCAATATCTTTCAAAACATCTTCATTATATCCTTCAAATTCTTCATATGGAATTTCATCAGCAAATTGAATACCTCTTTCAATTTGTAAGGCTCTTACATATCTATTCTCATAGTCGGAGAGGAATAAAATAGACTTTCCCTTGGCTCCGGCACGAGCTGTTCTTCCAATTTTGTGAATGTAGTCTGCAACAGCACTACTAGGACACATCTGAATCACTTCACTAACATCACTAAAATCTAAACCTCTTGCGGCAACATCTGTACAAATCAAGACACCGTGAGAAGTTCTACGGAATTCCTTAACAGTACGATCTCTGGCTGCTTGAGACATTTTACCATGTAATTTCAAGATCTTGGAGTCTAATCTTCTTGCGGCCTTCAAGTCGAATAAACCCTTATATCCAGCATTTTTAAGCATAGTATAATACCAATCAGCACCTGTTATAGTTGGCAAGAAAACAATAACTTTAAAATCAGGTCTGTTCATGTTATTGATAAGATATGACATGGATCCGTTGAATGATTCGTAGATACTATTAGTTTTGACTAAAGTCTGGGAAATATTTTCATGAGCTTCAGGCTCATCCTTATCAACACAATCTATGAAAGTATAGTCTTTACCTATTGTTTTAATAGCAAAGCTGGATACTGATTCATCAACAGTAGCACTAAACAAAATAGATTTGAACCCTAAATCGTTATCAGCCTGCAAGCGAGCTTGCTTCAAATATCCATCAATATTGTCCAAAGTTTCTTTAAATCCTTGATCCAAAATTCTATCAGCTTCATCATAGACTCTATACTTAATGTGACTAAATAGCCTGGCAAATTTAGGATTACTTAATTTGTCTTCTAATCTACCAGGAGTAGCAATTAAGATAGCTGGGGGATAAGTATTACTGATTTCCGTTCTCCTACCACCCATTATAACACCAATTCTAACTTTGGACTGTATTTGCCTCAGTAACGTCTTAAGAATTTTGCTGTATTCTGCTTCAATTTGTAAAGCTAAATCTCTGGTTGGTGCAATAACCAAAGTCAGAACTTTGTTCTTTCTTGTGGTAGATTTTTCAAAAGCTGCTTGTAAAGTAGGAATAACAAACGCTAAGGTCTTACCGGTACCTGTCTTTGCACGAACAACTAACCCATTCTCTTGTTGTAAAATTGGAACAAGAGATTTTTCCTGAACTGGTGTTAAGTTAACGAATTTTGCCATCTTTAATCCTTCGATTATGTTTTTATCAATCTTTCTTAATTTACTCAAATCTGAAATAGTCTTTGGGGTTTCACTAGTAGTTGCTATAACATCATCTTCCTGGTTATTTTCAGATTTCTGATGGTTCAAATCAGTGTCATGGTTTATCTTAGGTGCATGATCTAATTTTAGTTGATTGAATTTTACTCCCACAACTGAAAAACTTCTCACAGCACTTCTGGATGCAAAAGATATAGATGGATATACCAAGTTATGAGATATAGTCCGTAATCCTAACATAAATGTTCTACTTTTAATGTTTTGTTTTTGTTGATAAACATATATATTTATATATTACGGTTGAAAAATTAATTCACATCCCATCGCTAGCTTACATAATCCATATACTCAAACTTATTCTGTCATGGACAACCAACAAAAAGCTGAAGATTGCAAAAGTATAAAGGTACATTATTTATAACCAGTACGTTTAATTCAAATGACTAATTTTACATGAATAGGTTCACTAGTTTTGTGCATAGACAGGATTGAAAGGCACTTTAACTCTTTGCAAATTTAGAATAAACTTCCAAAGTTGCCAATTTGCTTCTAATTTCAATAATTAAAAGAATCACTCCTTATTTAAAAGAATTTTAAAAGAATTCGTAGTGCTATACTTGCATTTAAATGCACAAATGGAAAGGTATGTACAGCTACTGATTCCATTCATCTTAATAGAGAGAAGTGATAATGCGACATTGAACGACATCTATCATTTGATATAACGACATTATCCAATTATGAACTATAAATTATAATATTATCTTGCTTTTACAATAACTTAAAAGGTACATTCAAAGCTATAAAATGTCAGACTATAATAATGGTAATACTTCTACTGGTTTCTTCTCCAAGATTAAAGAGAACTATGGAAGCAAACTTACGAATCTCAAACCTTCAGCAGAGAAAGATGGTAGCACCGAGGACGATACTCTTATTCACAATGCTTTCGTTAAATATTTCGACGATAAACACACAAGTTACCCTGAATGGCTTGGAGTAGTGCAAAATAAACAACAGTCCAACCATGGCTACTCAAAAGATCAATATATGTATTCTCAATATCAACCGGTTCATCATAATAATTCGTTCAACAATAGTTACCATCAGCATGCGCAACAAGCACAACAATTACAAGCACAACAAGCACAACCAGCACAACAATCTCAAAATTCTTCCTATAGAAATTTTGAAACTAATCAAGGAAGTTCTTATGATAATGGCAGGCCAATCTATCAAAGAAAAAGTTCAAGTAGACTTGAAGACATGCATAATAAATCCAGACAGCAGTCTATACCTGGATCCGGCTATAATGCACAAGTATACCAACCTCAAGGCACAGGTAGATCAAATAGCATTGCTACTGCAAGTAGACTTAGAGAGAGGATGATGAGTCAGAATAATCAGGCTCCATTATATCAATCAAATACAGATGGGCATGATTCAAACTCGAGAGCTACGTGGGGTAGACGGTACTAATAATATATGATGCACTTAAGTATTTAGATGATACTATTCAAAGAATTGAAAAACGATATAGCTAAAGAAAACTATTATATATAATGCAAAAGTGTAGACTAATTAATTTAGGTCATTAATTGTCTCTTTATTGATTAAGTTTTTTAAAACTTTCTTCCCAATGATTCCTACCTCTTATGAACCACTCCGGTAAATAATGATCGGGGGGCAACTTCAATTTTAGGACACTGATATTTTCATAATCTTCGGGACACTTCTTCAAATTCTTGTAATATCTGAAATCATATTTGGCTCGAATAATTTCAGCATCATTTAAATTAACATCCTTAGAGTCTTTATCTTTCAATTTCCTGAATGTTGGAGATCCTTCATACGATTTAGCCAAAGGGTTACCTGGTGATCCTTGATTCCTAAATTTATTGTTGTTGAATTTCAAGAATCTAGAGTCGATTGAAGACCGTCTTCTTTCAAAGCTTGTTCTACTGCCAGTATACATCAAATCATGACTGAAGCTATTATTTCTACTCAGTCGATTAATTTTCAATGCATTTGTTGTAGCGTTATCAGATTTTTCAGAACTTCTTGACTTTTCTTGTTTCTTTTGCTCCACCAACTTTAATAAGTTTGCAGGAATTTGTGGCGATCCAGATAAGAATTCCTCATCAATATCTTCATCATCAATACTTCGAGTATCATCTTCCTCCCAGAGAGAATCATAATCAACAGAGTTTTTTCTGATTGACCGAGATCCATATTTATCAAATTCAGGACTTTTAAATAAAGAGGAATCGGCTATCTTATTAGACTCTTCAGAATCTTGCTGCTGCTGCTGCTGTTGCTGCTTTAACTGTTGATTCAAGTGATCTACTTCATATGAAATTAGTTCGGTTTGTATTACCTCTAAAAATGTCTCAGCAAAATAATGATTAGAATTTGAACTCTCAACATATATTCTATATTCATTTAATATTGAATTAAAATTCCACTTTTGAAGTTTTCTTAATATTCCTATCAAGGTCGAAGTTGAATCAATCAACAATAAATTGTGTTTAGTTTTGTTTAGAAGCAATTCAAATGCACCCGAAATAATATTTCTTTCTATAAGCATCCATTGGTCATTCTTATTCCTTTTTTTATTCAAAGTGATAATTTCGAGTTCATTACTATTGCTAGATATTTTTCTTGAACTGGAGCTTGTTACAGACGAGTTTTCGTCCACTATTTCGTCCTCTTCATCTTTATTAGAACTGTCATTCATACCTGTACGATGATGATTTGAAATTTTGAGCCCCCCAAGGTTAAAAAGTTCAATATTGTTGGAGTCTATGAAGTTATTTAATAGCCTTGGTGGCTTTTCAGCATCAAGAAGAACTAAAGATTTTAGCTTTAAAGTAGCCAAAAATGGGAAATTATCAGATTCTAATTTAGAGCATCTATAAATTCCAGGCTCCACTAAACCAAAATTTTCAGGAGGCACTAGCATTACTTTTTTATATATGATTTAAATTGATTTGAAAATAGAGATATTGGATTTTAATGCTAAATCTTTCTAGATTTTCAGTGCGAGTGAAATTTTGTGTTGAGATCCCCACATACTATCTTCAATAAATCAAATACCCTACGATTTTTACCTATATAGTTTCATTAGCATTTCGATGAAGCTTGGATTACTGTAGCTAGCTACTGTATTTACTGTATTTACTGTTCTATTTTTTCCGAATTTTAATTTGTTTGGGTTGACATATTTGTTTCAATCATAGGCAAACAGTAAGCGATGCATATTTTTCAATTAAGTAGTAAGAACTTGATCCTGAACGAATTTGTTAAGAAACTATCTTTAAGATAGAATTCTGACAATAAGACATAACCTTTAGTTTTTTTGAAAGGCAAACTAAACACTTTTATTACTAGATCTAAATATTAAGCTTTACATATCTAACCTCTGATTACTATTTCGTCTGGGATACCTTCATACTCACCATATCCTAATGTTAAGTTAATGTTTTGCAAACATTGGGTTGCAGCACCCTTCAATAAATTATCAATAGTAGCAACAATCACTACTCTGTCTTCCTTTGAGTTGACAGCGAAACCACCAATAACTACACCATGCTTGCCGCTGATGTCTTTAACTAAAGGAGCTTCTCCGGTGATAGTTATTAACTGTTCACCTTGATATCTCTCTTGGTAAATATTTCTAATCTCTCTTGAAGTTAATGACTTTGGTTTAATTGGGATGGAGATGGTGTGTGAGATACCTTGGAACCATTGGGCGACATGTGGCGTGAAAGCAACATCCAAACCTATTTGGCTACTAATTTCTTTTTCATGAATGTGATCAGTGAGAGAGTATGGAATTAAGTTGTTAGACAAGAATTTAACATCATTTTTTGGAGATGGTTTAGTACCAGCACCCGAGTAACCAGAAACACCGAAAATAGATGGAGTTCCGACAATATAGTCCTTCAATGGGGCAATAGCACATTGAGCAGCAGTAGCATAACAACCTGGGTTTGAAATCTTTTTAGCATTTGCAATTGTGGCACGGTTGTTCAATTCAGGCAAACCATAAATCCATTCACCAGATTGATCAAATCTGTAATCCGCAGATAAATCTACGATTTTTGATTTAGAGGTAGAAACAGATTCAATCGCTTCAACAAACGGTTTACAAACACCGTTTGGTAATGCCATAACCCATATATCAACTTCATTATTTTCCTCGATTCTCTTGATATCCTCAACTTGTAAATTAGAATAAACAATATTAGCCTTGTTATATCCGGCTAATTTTTGTCCGTTTAATTCACGGGAGGAAACATGTGAAATTTCTAAATAAGGATGATTGTCAATTAAACTAATTAAGTTTTGTCCAGTATAACCTCTTGCACCGATCAAGGCAACCTTAGACTTAGTAGTTGCTTTACCTTCACGAATTGGAGGATTTGGGTTTGAGTAGTACCTTTGTTGTTGGAATGCACTCCTGAAATATCCTTTATATGTGTGTAAACCTCTCTTTTGTGATGGTGAAGAGAATACACCAGATTCCTTGGATGATGATAACGAAGATCCAATGTTGCAAGAGTCGAATTCCTTTATCAAGTCAGAAACTTGTTCTGTTTTTAAGCCATACCAAAATAATATTTCACCTTTCTTTGCAAAAGAACCATCAGATTTAGAGAAGTACCAGGCTAAGTTAGAGTCATTTTCATTTACAATCCAGCATAAAGATTCATATTCTTTTTTAATGGAATTGAAAATATTGTCAGTGACATTATTTAACCAGCCAGTCCTAGATGATAAAAATTTATCAAGCTTTGGAACTTTAGACGGTTCTTCAGTGACAATAGCCAAAACTTCCAATGGCTCGTCACCGTAACTTTTGAAGTCAACAGACTCTAAATATTTGAGGTATGAAGCGACAGATAGTTTTCCTGATTTAATTTCCGGATCTCTCAATAATGCCTTTCTCAAAATATCTGGGTTGCTAAATTCTTTTAATGAATTACGGTTAATCAATTTATAACCTCTTCTGATTAATGTACCAGCACCTGAATCAGTAAATAACTCTTTTTGTAAATCATCAACATCAATGATAGCAACTGAGGATGATCTTGGTAAATGTTGTAATAAATCATGGATCTCTTTAATTTTTAATTTAGTACCATATTTAACCCAGCTTTCTTTCAATAAACTTTCATATTCTTCGTCCAAATTGATAACACTGACCTTTTCACCGGTGTTACCATTAATAATACCCCCCTTTTCATTAAGATAAACAATCTTCAAAGGTTCAAACTCTCTTGCTAATTCACCAGCAGCAACATCAGCATTGACATTCAATAATTGTCCAGAAGTGGTTTCAGCTAATGATGTTAAAATTGGTAAATAGCCAGCTTCAATGGCAGCTTCTATTGGGGATTTGTTGACAGAGTTGACTTTACCAACTAATTGATACTTGTCCTTATCTAAATATTCAGCTCCAAAGACTCCAGCAGTAATAGGTCTAGCATGAACACCCATCTTTTCTAAGGCAGTGACTAATCTTAAGTTTTGTTCCAAAAAACATTTCCTAACTACTTCCATTGTTTTAGGATTAGTGATTCTGATACCATCGATATATTCAGGCTCAACGCCTTCATTTTCTAACAATTCGTTAATTTGAGGACCAGTACCATGTAAAACGATAGGGTAAAGCCCGACATGGTATAAAAATGCCAAGCAGGAGGCCAATTCATCAAGTTGCTGGGTGATAATAGCACCTCCTACTTTGATAACTGCGAATTGTTGTTGAGAAACAGAAGTAAAATACTTCAAATATTGTTCAACCTCTCTCTTGGATCCAATATTGTTTAATAATTGCACCACAGTGGATCTGGTGGAGTAAAATTGAACTCCACTGAAGGTTTTGCTGAGCTTCAATCTACCGACATAAGACACGTTTCCGCCAACCTTTTTTTGCATTGAAAGCAATCTCTTGGTTGCTAATGATTTACTAGTACTTCTCAACATCCTTGAAGCGGTTTTGCTATGTCAAATCTATAATATTTTCAAAAACTTTTTGAAAAAATTTTTTTTGTCCTTATAAATATTCGAGTGAATGAGTCAAATGTTATCAACCAATTAGAGTAATTTTCTATTAAGCGCGGTCTAAGATCTACTTGCATAATATTTAAAATATACTTAGAATTAAAAAGAAGCTTCACCGATATCCTTATAGATCCAGTTAAGTATAGGACAATGTAACTTGTAGATATAGATTATAATATGGGATATTTCTTTTAAAATTTCTTTTACATTTTCGTAACAGTATCTGAAATTACCGAAGAGAATTTTATCAAATTCCTCACAGCCTGACAAAAAGAACAATTTCGTAAATTTCGTCATAAGCAAATGTCTTATAGTAGGTAATGTGTTCTTGAAGTAAGTGAAGAAAGAGGTGTTGTTGTTAATTACTTCAAGGTCGGTCTGGAACAATTCGAGAAGTGAGGTAAGTCTCTGGTCAACTGAGAAGACTTCGTGACGTTCGAATGACCGATACATGACTTGAAACATAGCACTTGGCTTCAAATGAAAAGGAAAAACCTTTTTGGCAAGATTTCCTTTATCAGAATAGAAGCTATTAATAATAATTAAGGCTGCATTCGCATCAAGCAAATTATTGAGTGCTCTGTTATGTCGAGTAAAATCGTCCAAATAGATGTCATTAAGCTCATTTGGTTCCAATTTGTCTTCTACTATCGAAGTGAAAAAAATAAATCTGAAAAAATCATAACTTCTTTTGTTGAAATTACCGTTAAAAATGTCAGGAAGATTAATAGAGCCCACTAACACTTGTAAATAGTCTTTAATATTTAAAGAATAGTTACACAGAGACAACAATTTGTAGAATAATGGAAACTTTAGATGTGGGGAGTTCGTGAAAATAGTACTCCTTATACTTGTGTTGTGATAAGCGTATATGCGCAGATTTTCGTAATTTCTAAAGCTTTGGAAACTTGTAAACCTACACCTATTAATCCACACGGCAGTTATAGAAGCTTTGAATTCCAGATAATTCTGTAGTAAGATAGCTAAATTATCATAGTTTAGTTCTGACTCGCATAAAATACCATAGCATACAATTGGTAAGTTTCCAAGGCCCTCATTTCCCTTGACAGAATATAACTCTAATAGCAATTCACAGTACCTAATAAGGTAAAATCTTAAGGTAGTGAAGTTTGAAACATCAATTTGATTTATTTCACCGTATTTGATTAACATTTCATGGAATCTCTCATTCTTTGAAAACCCTTGATACAATTTGAAAAATTCAATCGAATGAAAAAAATCTTCATTTAAGACATTCTTTAAGTGCTTTGCAGCCGTAAATTCATCTAAACCTAAAAGGTCCCCAAATTCGTGATAATTAAAGCTTTCTTTCAATATTTTAGAGACATCATCAGCCTCAAAAGAAAAGAATTTCCGAAACCCAGAGATAATTTGAGCTGGATATGCCCTATTTACTTTCAGTTCCCGGAGAAACTTGGTAAACCAATACTTTCCCCACTGTAATTTTGGTACCATTGGAGGTGAAATAAACAGAACACCTTCAAAGTTAAATTGGTAATCAAAAACTTGAAAAGAAAAGCTTGCGGGTAGTGACACGGTTGAAAGAGAAGCTCTAATTGAATTAACAAAATTATTCTCATCCCAATTAAGGTCTAATTGAAAATTCAGTTTTTCGTATTTATTCAATATCGACTTTTCCGTAAGTAAATTATCTTTCTGTTGTAATATTTCCAAGTCATTATTAGTTATATCTAGCTGCTTATTAACTATCTCAATCGATTGATTCAAAATATAATTAACATTTTTAAAATGATTAACCTTAAAAATTCTAAATAAAAAATGATAATGCATCCAGATTTTTAAAAGATTTTCTTTTTGCAAGAAAACTTTTGAAATGTCTCCATAAACAATCTTTTGAAAAGTAGTGATCAATTCGTTGGAAAATTTATACAATAGTAACCAGATAAAATTATTAAATAAGTTTTCTTGTGTATATTCTGTATTTGAATTAAAGCCAGGATGCAAATTATTTTCTAAAGAATCCCTAAAGTCACACATCATTATGAATGCGTATAAAAAGGTTGAATATTCGTTTTTAGATAGATCTGGCATTCCAAGATGTATTAGTATTGTTATGATCGAAGACTTCTCAGAGGTATCATTTTGCAACAACTGAATACACTTATTCAAGGTAATATCGTCAAATAAGTTTAAAAAATTAGTTTCTTTCAAAATATTAACAACCTTGACCAATTCTTGACTCGTAAAGGAGGTTTGGGGTTCTGAAGTTCCTTTAATAGGCGAATTAGAGATTTCGGAGCTTATTGAAAACCTAAATGGCATTTCAGAGTGGAACTCATACAACTTATAGCTAGAATTATTAGAAGCATTAGAAGCATCTATATTTTTTCTGAAGGAGCAAGCTTTTTCTCTCACAGCGCTTAGGTATTTATTTCTTCTTTCCTTTGCAATCTCTAAGCTTCTGTTGAGATTCCTTAATTTTTTATTAAGTTCTAATTTCCTTTGAACCTTGAGGCACAAAACTCTTTTATTAATATTCCTTTGTCTATTTCGAATCTTTTCTCTCCTTGAATTTATTTGTTCCCGTTTTCTATCAATAGGGCTAAGCGAATCTTTGAAATTACTGCTGTGACTCCTTTTGAGAGGAGTTAAATTTTTCAAAATATAGGTAGGCAATTTGAAAGTTGTGTTAAGAGCTGATCCCGACCCATCTGGGATAGTTTCTGGGGGAGGTGTCTCTTCATTAGAGATATCAATATTTTTATTTGACATTATTCCAGTATAGTTTTTGCCAGTGCATAATTGGGAGTCTAAGAAAGAACTAAAAATAGGAAAGTTGATGCTTTTTTCACAAATTCATAAAATTGGCTCACTTAATATGTAATATAATGAAGCAAAACTTTACAATTTTTTATTGTAGGCTTTATTTGCGTTTTTAACTTGATCTCAGGGGTATTATGGGGAATTTGTAGATGGCTTGCAATTCTCACCAATTTTGCTATTGAATGGTGCTACACTATAATCAACTTATACAGTACCACTTTTATAGCCAGAACCTTTCATATAGAAAAGGAAACTTAGCATATTTATTGAACAGCCTATACGGCTAAACAATATCCTTTTTTTTAAAAAATTTAAATTCTCTTTATAATGATTAAGGTAATATTTTGCAATTAGATGGCCACTAATCCTAATCAGAAATATTGAGATCAAAATGAATGTAACGAAACCAATATTTTCAATTGAATATTAAAAAAAACTGTCTACAAGTATGTATATAGTTAATAAGTAGTTGAAGTTACTAAATGTAAATAAATTCATTAAATAATTTGTTCTATTAATTCTATGACAATACCGGTAATAATATGATTACATATAAATAATTTTTCATTTTCTTCGTTAATAATCCTTTTTCTTTTTCCAAAGTTTGGAGAGTTTATAACTTGAAGGTTTTTCTTCTAAAGGACTGTTGCTAAGCGAGTGTAAAGTTGATGTGGGTGCTGAACCATTTAGACGAAGGTGACCCAAAATGTTTGAGAATGAAGATGATGCTGAATTACTAGATTCATCTTCATTATAAGTTGTAGTGATAGGTGATGAAATTTGTAAAATTCTGGATTTCTTTTTCTTCGATTTACCAGTTGATGCCGTATTATTTGAGATTGATGGTGAAAGAGTGGGCGTTTCTATTCTTAATGCTATGCCATTTTGAAGTACATGTGATTCATTGGTATTAGTGGGTACAGCTTCTGGTGTTACACTGGCTGATTTCTTTTCTTCATTCATAAAACGAACATAAACGTTCTCCTTTAATAATCTCAATATTTCCTTTTTAGCTGGTATCAAAACTGTAGGTTTGTGAATTAGACCAACAATGCTATTTTCCTTCATTATGTCACTGTAAACATTATCGGACAAGTTAATCTGTTCTGGAGCATCATTTTTGATATAGTTTTCGATGATATAATTCCACTGTTGAATTAAGTCATCTTGTTCGATCTCGTCCAAGCTTATCAACGTGGCCTGTTCGTCATCCATGAATTTATCACGTAAGACATCCCATGCATTGGTGTTTTCTCTTTGCAATCCACTCTCAGTAGACCCCAAGTCATCGATGGATGATACAAACACCGACGTGGGCTCTAGATATTCTGACTTGAGAGATGCAGACCTACTTCTCTTCAGTATTCCAATGCTTGGAAGGTCTGGCGATGATATCATGTGAAACAACATATCTTGGCTATTTCTACGACTAGACAAACTATTCAATTTCTCTTCCTGCTGGTCAATCTGATATGGTAATGCCTTTTCATAGAAAAACTCATATTTGAATATTTCGATTAAGAATTTCAAGCTCTCATCGCAATGTAAACGGGCGATAAGATCTTCAAATCTTTCCACCATCTTGACTCTCTTCTGGTCCATTAAAATATTTAATGAATGCTCGAAACTTTCGTTTACTAATTCTTCCAATCCTACGATTGTGCAATTATCTATAGAGGTCCCAGGGTCCCCGACTGAGTATAACTGGCCGGTCATATTGGTATTAACCCTTTGTGGTAAAGGGTTATAGACTCTAGGGGATGTCATGCTAGTATAACTGATCAGTCAGTTTATTAATTATATCCTTAGACTTTTCCAGCTTTTTTTTTATTCTGCTATAGAATCACTTATATAAAAGAAAAAAATTTAGTGATTGCTAAATGATACTGCAAGCAAAAAAAAGAAATTTTAGCGAAAAAATGTTTGACGGATGCGAATTCGCCAACTTACCCTGAACTCACATGGGCAATTCTGTACATTTTTGAAGTGCAAGAACTACTTGAGATAATTGATTATGCAGCTTTCATAATAGGTTTCGAATATGGGATATTTTCGAGTTTAGTTTCCTCAGATTAGATTTCAAGAACAGTCTATTTGTTAGAAGAGAGGGTCAGTTTAGGTGGTGAGAAATTATGGCTGTATTTGAAAATGCCGGTGGTTGCATTGAAAGAATATGGTACTGATGGAGGAAGGCCTAGTAGAAACGTTAATTAGCAGTTCCGAACGATTAATTCGTATTGAAAAAGAGCCACGTATTTTGGTTGGATAGATTTTTATAAGCGTAGAAAGATGCTGCGAGACTAACGCATAATTCTGCAATGGAGAAGTGAGACGTATGGTCAATTTTGCCTTGAATAAGGCAAGGATTTGCAAATGCATATGTTACATACCAAACATCCAATTGTCCTCTTGTTGTCGAGTCATGTAGGGTTTGTTGTTCTTGTAGCAGAAGCGAGTTTCGGAGATGATGCGATATATGTCTACTCCGGGGGGTGATATTGCTAGAAGAACGTCACCATGTAACGTGGACACTTCTGTCATACAACACTAGATCAGTTGTCTAAATCTGATTTACATGTTGCCGAGAAACACTACAATAAGCTCGCTTGATTAGATGGGTGATTATGTGCTGGGCATAAGGCTATCAATAAATCAAGAATCTTTTTTCGACAAAACAGTTAAACTAGCAAGATGGAACCCTGTAGGGCCCGTGTAGCAACCCAAGAAATTATCAAATGAAAACTAAAACCTGGGGGCGAGTCAATTGGAACTCCGAGGGCTTGTTTTATGATAATTGTATAATAAATTGTTAAACTCTGTGCCTCGGAATCTCGTAGAAAAGAATAAAAATTACATCGTGACATTGAAATTGATGCATTATTGATGGTCAATGTTACAGTATTGATGGCATGAGAACTAAATTAATCGAGAATACATCATAGGGTTTTGGTTCCGAGTAAAAAAGGACCTTAAAAACTTGTAAATTATACAGTTGAACTCGGTTAGAAATGCTTTGATAAAAAGATATTGCAGAGCTTGCACATATTAAAGGCTTATTTGCATACATAAAATCTGTAGGATCTAGTAGTTATGGGCAAGTATATCCTAGAATGACATGGAAATATATACATAGAACATTTAAAATACCAAATTCGGTTAAATCAGCGATGGCTTCAGCGTCAATTTTTTCAACGGTTTTTGTGATTCGAAAAATTTTTCATTAATTATTACGATTGTAAATCCCTAGAGCAACAACATCAGTGCAACAATACTCATGTGATGCTACAATGTGACAGTTTCACCGTAGACCGATTTAATTAAAGTTTTGCCGTACAGTGGTGAAAAGAAAAAGGTTGAAGGTTAAACGTAGACTCCAATTTGATTTCTTATTGGAGCATGCTCGATGAGCTTTGTTGTACTGGTGCTCGTAAGTGTGGGAAGATCTCTAGATTTTGCTTATTTTATTTCAAATGAAGTAGAGCGATGTATAGCCGTGTATAATATCAGGGCGAAAAGCCGTACTGGGCCAAAAAGCTTACCTTGTTCCATCCGTTTGATCGTAAATGTGTTGAGAGGTATTTCATACAAAAGCTGTAAAATAAGTGATGTTTGATATGCGTAATGTACATATGACTTTGTAAGTTATTGTAATCAGATGACATTGATGAAACAGTCCTGAGTGCCTTAATTATTTGAAAAGGCTATGAAAATTCTTTAACGATGTTCCCATAGTAATGATCCAAGGATGAGGTCTTGTCATGACGTTCCCGTAGTAACAAAAAGCTTCAGGCGGCTGTTTTTTGAGTGATCGTGGTTTAAATTATTTTATAAAGTAAGTGCTTTTAAAAGACTTTCACCTACTCGTCTAACTTCGTTAAAAAACCAGAGAAGAACCTAAAAATGACTAAATAAAAAATCAACCTGCTATTAAAGCGTTCCCAATATTCAATATAATACTTTGCACAGCAGATTCTCTTTATCTTTTCTCTCTCTATTCTGTTTCACCTCTTGGTGGTTGCGAAAGTTAGGCACCATAAGACAATCGGTGTTTCCATTCTTAAACGTGAAAAATCAAAAGCATCCAACTAGTAATTTCCATGAACCTTCAATACTTAGATAAAGTTACCCGATCAATTTATCTTGCAAGTTGTTTCCTCGAATTTTTTCAATATCATTCTCTGGCAAATTTCATGAATTCTCCTTATCTATAAAATCGGAGTCGCAAAAGGTACATACTGACTAAATATTTCACATTGAACAAAAAAACTTCTTTTTTTTATGTAAATATACATTTGGACTTCTATAGTAACATACAATAACCATTAGTTATCATAATCTATCATAGTTATAGTGTAACAATTATTGCTTTCAATGATTATTTAACTATGAACGATTTGTAGCCCCGTGACTCCTCCCCATAATTAACGTGATTCCCTATCCAAGGAGTAAATTACAAAAGAATCATTGTTAATTTGGTACAACAAGTATAATACCTAAGAAAGATAGGAAGCACATCAAGTGAATAAAATCAAGACATTTGAAGATTTAAGAATATTGAAGATTGAATCGTAGCGTTTCAATTTTTTAGTTTGAATTCTTTTGCTGGAATCTACGCAAGTGTAAGATGTTAAATAAAAGATTACTAAACACGCCATTTAAGAGGAACATCAAGAAAGAATCAGTGAAGCAATTCAGCAGATTCAGGTACAGTGAAAGTTATAAACTAAGGCTATTTGCAACATCGTCAAAGTTTGAAGACGATGCAGATTATGAAATCGATTTGATTTCATTAAAGAAGACGCCAAAGAAGCCTAAGACAGATTTTAAAATCGATTTCAGGCAACTAGAAGTGCTTAAAAAATCTCTTTTTCATAGCGAACCCAAAAATAGACTGGTATCTCCGAACCCCTTGGATGATAAGAAGACCCAAGATAACGACTGCAATGGTTATTTAGAATTCGTGCAAAGATACTATAGCGAAATGCAAGTATTTCTTAATTTTATCGTTAGTTCATATAATGGTAAGATTAGATCCTTTGACCAATTAACTTCAACTGAGATGCTGAATTCATTGTACGTATTCAGGGATTATTACACTAAGAATAAAATTCCTCAGATAACCAAGTATAATTATATTTCCTACAATTACATGTTCACTCGGCTATTGAAGTATTTATCAAGCTCCCCAGATTTTCCTAAAGTATTAGCTACCGATCTTCTTCCCAATATTAAGATTAGAAGACTGATAATTGCATTGTACAATAGTCAAATTGGTAATTTTGCGGATGAATTAATTTCATTATCTAATGAATATAACTTTCAAAAACATACGTTAAATGATTTATCGAAGGAAATAAATAAAACATTAGATCAGTTTAGTGAGTTCGTAACTAACACGTCCACTTTTGATAAAGAGTTTTTTAGAGTATTAATTCAGATCTCAAGGTATAAGTTATTAAAGACCATTCTTGACCACGAGCCTAATTTGGAAGCCAGGTTCTTGTCGTTGATTATTAGTGATCCCGAATTAACTGAAGTAACACATAAACTGAGCAGTATTAACGGTGACCTTACTTTATTGGAAAATACAATAAAAAAGTTCAAAAACGAAATTGATTTCATTAAAACAGCCTACTACGACATATATTGGGATGATTTTGCAGAATTTTCTACGTTCTTATACGAGCAAGCTAATAATCCAATCAACGATAATGACGTCAAACGTGTTCTTAATAGGTTGTTGTATGGTTTACTGCCATTATATGGAAAGGGAATTTTGAAAATCAACGATCTAATTTTTTTGGATACCGAAAGCCCAGTTATTCCAATCAGGGCATTCAAAATACCAAAAGATAACTATGATATTTCTTTGATTTATAATCTTGGTATTCATGAGATGTTGGATAGCTTAGGTTATTTGAGAGCTTATCTCGAAACCGATTTTGGAAATTTATCAAAAAGAGAAATTTTGAACAGCTTAGACAAAATGATTGGTTCTTTCAAAGGGAATTTGATTATTCTAGATAACTTAAAAATTCTAAATGATTGCCTCAGCAAATATTTCTCATTAGTTTCATGGAATGGCTCGTTTTTAGACAAGCTTGTTAATGATCTAGGAATTCAAAGTTGTTTAGAGGAAATTGTCGGAAACGAAAGTTTCATTGAAATAAATTCTGGTTTTAAATCTAGCAAAAAAGCATCTTATGTTGTATATAACAATTTATCCAAGTTTTCAAACGAGTTGAAGGAGCTTCAAGAAAACGAACTTAACGGCTTCCAGTACTCTCTTACTTCTCCCAGGATCATGCAAGCCGTCTTAAATTCAATCATAAAATTAGCAAGAGAAACATCCTTTAAGGAACCTGGGTATATTAAAGCTACCAATTTAAAAAGATATGAAGGATTAACTGAAGAATTATCGACTTATTTTAGAAAGGGCGGCCCTTCACTGTACTTAGATACAATTGTTGCTAGTCCATCAAAGACTTACACACAAATTCCCGATGATCTAGAGCTACATAAATTCTCTAAAGAGCTTGAAATTTTTAAGATTGATGAATTGAAAGATGATTACAAGAATTTCTCTGCTCCTGAAATTCTTTCATTTTTGGATAGAAGAATTCACGAGGTCCATAGTAAGCCTAGTTTTACGAATGATCTTTCGAGGCTAAAACAAGATAATATTCATAACTTTATAAGGCTAAATAAGAGACTACACAGACTATTTGATATTAATGGTGGCAATACTAGTATTTTAGATACCTTAATTCATAGTCAATCTGTTTTCGAACAATTCGAAGCAAAGAAAGCACGCTCTTCGAAAGTTGCGTATAAACAGGTTCCGGATAGCTTTTTCTTGGAAGAATTTTTGTTAGAATTGACTATCTTAAAGGGTGCCCTTGGAACAAACTTCGAACGACTTTCCTCATCTTTAATTTTGAAAAAAATTGAGGATCTAATGGAATCTGAGATTTCTATTGAAAAGAAAGTCATTTGGAGAAAGCTATTGTTTAATTTATCTAATCTTTTCAAAATTAATAATGATTACACTTTTATTTTAGATAATGTTCTTATTAGTGGAGAAAAATTTCTTGCATTTGAATATGACAAGGCGTTCAAGAAGCTAGTTAATAAAAGTAAGGCTCCTCCTGTTGTTGGAGAACAACTGAAGCTTATTAACGAATATTTCGAGAATATCAAACAGATATTAACAAATCTGAAACTAGTAGATAAGTTAGGTATCTGGAAGTTATCAGAAGCTGAGTTTGGCGCAATTTTACAGAATCAATTAAGTTCTTTGGATAAGACATCTCCTGGATTTGCAATTAATAGCTATTTGATTAACTCTATGATGAATTACAATTCCAAAATTGAATATTATCCCAATTTCTTACAGCAGTTATTTGAAATTAAGCAAAATAATTTAAATAAGGTTTTAACGAGTGTTGATACTGAGGATATCTATAAAGCAATTATTGAAAATATCGAATACGAGAATAGTGAATCTAACATAAAACTAAATGAATCCATCGATGGTTTCAAACAGCGTCTTAGTGTACCTGTTGAGAATGACAGAAGTAATAATTTCCGTATGAACGAATTTAAGATTTCACAGCCTCAGGAGCTGTCGACCGCTTATAATGATTCTGAGAAATTCCTTTCATATCTTGTCAAAAGCGAAAAACCTGTTGATTTAGAATCTAACGAAGTGTTGAAGAGGCCTTCATTTAGAGAAAAAACTATCGATTCTGACACGGAAATTAAAGATGCTGTATCTATTGCCTTAAATTCAAAACTTAAAAGGGCCAAGTTTGCAGAGAAGAGGGAACCAGGCAGTAGTGATTTTAGATCTAATATTACAAAAGCTTCTAGTAGAAAGAAATTTAAGGAGCCTGAGGGTTCTGTCACTACAAAGATTGATAAAGCATCAATTGAGGATTTCCTCAAGAATGCCAGAAAAGAAAAAGAGCTAGCAAAAGAGAGAAAGTTTCGCGAGTCAAAAGCATACGAATGGAGCAGAAGTATGTACAAGTCGCATAGATCGTTGGAATCACGCAATTTCTTCAATCCATTATATGATTCATCTATATTGTCTTCTAGATCAGATGGCCTATTATTTCCTAGTGTCAGAAGCAGAGGAAAGAATGAAGAAAAGAAAAGCGAGTATTTGATTTTAATGTTAGACGGTAAAACAATTAAGTCTGAGAACAACCCATTAGGCAAACGGTTTCCAGAAGATATATTTCAAATTTTAAATAAGTTCAATGGAAAGGAGACCAGCAAATTTGTAAAGAAATTAAAAAAGTTGCAAAGAAAAAAATGGAAATTGATTGGAAGTAAAATCGAATCGAATGACCAAAAGTATTTGATCTTGTCAAGAGACAGAAATTCAAATAATTTTATGGGTAGAGTTTTCAGTAAGATCAAAACAGTTTTGACAGTCATTGGTACCCTTGTTATCATCTTAGTGTCGCTTGATTTTTGGTTGGAACAACCAGTCGATGGTTCTGAAAGTGATAAATATATACCAGAAACATCTCTTCAGGCTTCTGTAAGGCTTAATTCCGACAATGAAATTCTTCCAAGTGAGGCTGCAATAACTTCGGAAGACTCAGTACCTAAATCCTTCTTGTTTAAGAAATTGCTATGGAATACCAAGAATGTAGATTGATCTAGTCTCCACTTAGTATGAATTGGGTATTTTTATTTTTATTTTATAAATATTTTGCATCTGGAATGTTAAGTATATATAAAGTTTTCTTGTTTTTCGTATTTTTATGAATATCATTATTTTTATTATCTGAATATATGTTTTTCAATTATAATGTGCCATTTAGATAAATAATACTAATATACAAAATGCAAGTTAACTACTGGAAATCTATTCTGTTGTCATATCTACCTCTTCAACAGGAAGCTGTTCCAAATCTCTCGATATTTGAATAAATTTCATGACAGTTAAGCCCCCAGAGGTACCATTCCAAGCTCTCAATCTGGTTACTGTTTCCTCATCTGTCAAATTAGGAATCTTGATACCAGTGCCGTAGATATGATTTTCGTGCTTAATTTTTTGTTCCAATACCTGTTGTCTAGTAGTAGCTGGTCTTCCTGGTCTTCTTTGGTTCTTCAAAGTCTCCAATTCTTCATCGTATCTAGACAAGAAACTCTCAACAAAGAGCTTCATATCGTCCAATTCGAATGTTTTTCTGTTATTTCTCCCGTTGACAGCCTCCTGTATAAACTTAAAAATTTGGTTCTCGTTATCTCTCTGTCCAAGTGCCCTTGCCTTCTTAGCAACAATCTTCTTATCTCTTAAAGTAGCTCTGTTCAATTGCTTGAATTTTCTTCCCTTTATATGAATCGATCCTGTCGCTTTAGACAAATTGTTTTTGACCTTGTTCAAATTATGTGCAAATGGCATCTTATATACTTTATTCGGACAATCAGTCTATATTTATCTATCTAGAACACTTGATTTAATGGTTGAAAAATTCTAATCCATTAACTCATCGCTATAATCCTTTTCATGTTAAAGTCTCGTGATCACAACAGAGTCGTGCAAAATCGACAAAAGTTTTTTGCACGAAGAAAAAAATGAACCGAAAGACATAATTAGCATATCGAAAGTATTCAAGTGATAAAACTGTTGATTATACGAGAAGCTTACAAAAGAAAATGGCCAAGTACACTGAAGAAAGATTGTTTGAAATCAAAGAAGAAGCTTATGTTCCACAACCACTCATTTTGGATGCTTTCAACAAGATGATTGAACAAGTCAAAGAGCATGCAGCAGCAGAATACGAAAAATATAAAAACTCCAAATGGAGCAATGGTGACACTTACATTGATGAAAAAGGTAACGAAAGATCTTACCACCATATGAATAGAAGAAGATTGTCGAGAAGTGGAAACAAGCCTAGCTTAAGAAAGAAGGCAGCTGACGTTCAAGTGGATGAAGATGGATGGGCCACATTGACCAAGCCAAAGAAATCATTTGGTGCTGAAGAAAGTTTGGATGAAAGAACAAAATTCAGAGAATCATTAAAGGATGCTACAGGAGTCAAGGCCAAGCCAAATAACAAGAATTTAGGCTCTTCAAAGGCGGTTGATCCTAGGGATACCATCGCAGACAAACAAACTATTGCTTTCAATGCTTTCGAAGCATTGGGTGACGAAGATGACGAAGACGACGAATAATTAATCCTAGAGATAGCCTGTTAGTCATTTCTATAACTACATCTCAAAAGAGAATGTCTAACGAGAATTATTATTTTGTCTATCTAATGATGTATATTAGTAAATCATCAATTCCATGATAACTTTAAGAGTAAAATATATTTTGTAAACCTGTAGTTTTATATTCAGTTTATATTTATTGTTCAATCAAAATTTAAAAAGTTTGCAAGCATATTTAGTAGGAGCACGTACCGCAAACAGTAGTCTAGTGGTGTACTATACCACAATATCTTTATCATCATCACTGTCAAGTTCATCTAGAATTGAATTAACATCTGGATTTAAAATTTGCTTATTTAGAACAGATGCTGGGGAAGTACCATTGGCACAAGATCCATTAAATGTAATACCAGTTTTCATGAATGAATTTTTATGCTCAAGTAATAGATGCTTTAAATCAGATACTTTTGGTGAATTGTAAAATCTTTCTTCTGCAGTAATAAATGAACCATTTGAGTGAATATTTCTACCGTTAGTATGATGCGTATTCATCAATTCCGAGTGAATCGAGATAATATCCCCTGCTGTTCCCAACCCTAAATGTTGACTGGTTGCTCTTGCAGAGATATCAGTGATTGCTGTAACATCGCCACTATTTGACGATGCCTCCGAACCTACGAGGGAAAGTAGATTACTTCTTCCTCTTTCATGTATATCTAATAAATCTGATCTTTTAAGTTCTAAATCTAATTGTTTACTTGTGTTGATCCAGTTCGAGAGATATCCATTTCCCGAAATAAATTCCTCTAAGTCTTCTTTAGTTAGATTGAAGAAGTTATCATCATATTGAGGAATAGCTTTTACAGTAATACTAAGAGCCTCTTCCATGGTCCAATCATCTTTCAAATCGATCCATAATTTATTCGAATTTCTGAATTCAATAGCCTTCACCAATTTTGAGTAAAACGTCGTGCTCTTGCAATAGTCTTTTAAGAAATCCGGATAGGAAGTATCTAAAATGTTCAAATTGTGGAACAACACAGAATGCGCCATAGTATCCTTTAATATTGAATTTGAGGATAAATGATTTCTTTCCGGCGGCATAAGCCAATGGTAAAAGAAAGGAAGGAATGTGTTCATAAAATTGATACCAAAAATTGAGACCAAATCTTTCAAAATACGAGTCAAATAACTGGCAACTTCCTCACTAGGATATTCTTCACTGCTTAAATATTTGTCAACAAATATTAAAAATTGTGACAAGAAATTATCAGAGATCGAAATGTATTGATTGAAATCTGGTTCCAAATATTTTCTTTTCTTAATATGTAAATTTTCAGAACTGATTAAATCAGTTGAGCTGGATTTGCCTTCACTGTTGGTCATTTCATTATTCAAGAAGTTACGGAATACTTTCAAAAATTTTATTTGAATTTGTGTGATTTGATTCGCTGATAAGACATTATTATTCTCCATATCAAAATTTGGAGATAAAAGTGGCAAAATCACCACCCAATGTTCTAGACTAGCATGATTTCTTATTATGGAACTGGGCTTCTTCCTCAAAAGATTGAAAATTATCGAAATGTCTTCTAACAATGTGACAACTAAATTATACAATCTGTTGCCGTCTACCATCTCACCAGAATAAACTAATACGGAATGTGCCTTGATAAGAATTTCTTGGATAGAATCTGGGATTTGATCAAAATAATAAATATGAGTTGACAAATTACAAATACAATTGGAATAAATTAACGATAGCTTAGTAAAATCATCCTCTTTCAATTGGTTAGAGTTTTCCAAGTACAATTTGGATTGTAATGATAGAAGCTGTTGAATAACATCTGAGATTGATAAACCAATCATATTCACATCTGAAGATATTAATCCCAAGAGATACCGTGCGTACAGAGCCTGAATATCATAATTTTTCTTTGAATCACCTTCGTCATCAGCAAAAGAGACCAATGTCGATAATAGTGTCACTAAAGCAACAAATCTCAATTGTACAGGGATCCATGTAGTACACATTTCTAAAAGAGTTGAGCCCCAATTTTGTTCAATATGCTTCTCAAAATTTGACTGAACAACTCTCTTAGTGGCTTCTACAATCTGACTTGTCAATGTAGTGTTAAATATTGATTTCAAACCTCTAAATGCTTCCTCCGTCATATCTGCCATGGTTACGGAATCATTTTCGAAATCTTCACGGGTTTGTCTTACTTGCGGATTTGTTCTTGTCAGAGCCACGGTGGAAAGATGAAGGGAATCAAATTCCACATTGATATTATTGTTTACTTTCAGCATTAACCCACTTTGGGAAGTATTAGCATGTATAGTTTCAATATACAATGGAATGGCAATACCTATAAATTTCTTTCCGAGTTTTGAATTACGTCCAAGACAATTAGAGATATATCTGCATGCCATAAGGGAGATTATTTTCCACTCTAATTGATTAGGACTGCTATTGAACATGCTGGAAGAGCCCAAATTGATGATATTTGCCGAAAGATTCGAGAAAGCATCAACAAACCTTTTATCTCCTGAAAATAATCCGCTGTCTAATTTTGTACAAAACACTCCATAAGTATCTATTAAGCTCTTGCAGAGTGCCAAGTCCTTAGTGTTAAGAATGGCTTGTAGTATCTTACAGACTGTCATGGCAAAAACATTCAAGTTCTCCGAACATTTTTCAATAAGAGACGATACAATAACCAAAGTGACCTGAAGATTTCCTGCTCTGTTACGGTTAGCATCTGATTGTGTTCTACTTTCCAAAAATGCTATGACCTTTTCCAATTTCACTCTCCGTGTGGAAGCGTAGTATAGTAAATAACTTAGCTCTGATGGATTGGGTTTCTTATCGACACCTTTACCTGGTGGATAGCATTGCAAGATCAATTTTTGATGTTTAGAATAAAAGATTTTCATTAATTGACCTGGTTTTTTCTTTTACAATGCTAATCACTATTAATATGCCGACGTAATGACAATCTTTAGAATTTGTATTAATAAATATTGTATTTCTGAGTTTTGGCCTTTAGGGCCGAACATCGAGATTAAGTGTAAAATGAAAATATTGAAATTATTAATCAATTTCAACTCATCTCGAGCCAAATTACTGCAAATTAAAAGATAAGCATCCTTATTTTAAGAATGGCCCCGATATATGTGAAAGGTGGTGTGTGGACAAATGTTGAAGATGAAGTATTGAAAGCAGCAGTATCAAAATACGGGTTAAATCAATGGGCAAGGGTCGCTTCATTGCTAACTAAGAAGTCAGCTAAACAAGCTAAAGCAAGATGGACGGAGTGGCTCAGTCCTAATATAGACAAATCAGAGTGGAGCAGAGAAGAGGATGAAAAGCTTTTGGGTATAGCTAAGTTGCTTCCGAATCAATGGAGGAGTATTGCACCTATCATGGGTAGGACTGCAACCCATTGTGCTGAGAGATACCAGAAGTTGTTGGACGATGCTAGTGAGCATGCTGATAAGATGGAATTGCTGGCTATTGGCCCAGGAATCGAGTCTTTGCCTGCTAGTGGGCCTTCAGGCGTTGGTGAACTTAATGTTAATCCAGAAAGTAGGCCCGCCAAGCCAGACGAGGAGAATATGGACGACGAAGAAAGAGAAATGCTTTCTGAAGCCAGAGCAAGATTAGCCAATACACAAGGTAAAAAGGCCAAAAGAAAAGAAAGGGAGCGTATGCTTGAAGAGAGTAAGAGAATTGCATTGCTTCAAAAGAGACGAGAACTCAAAGCGGCAGGAATAAACGCTAGTTTAGAATCGAGGAATAAAAAGAAGACACAATTCGATTATAATGCGGATATTCCATTTGAGCATGAACCACAGGCTGGTATTTATGATGTGTCTGAAGAGTTAGAGGCGAATGAAGCGGAAAGAAGGAATTTCAATAGAGATATTTCAAAGACTGGAATGAACCTTCAAGAGGTTAGTGACCAACACAAAAAGATAGCATTAAATAAAGAAAAACAAAATTCGATCAGTAAGAGAAAAAATAAGGATTCCTTACAAGCAGCAGCAGAAGTTATTAATGAACTCGAGAGAGACAAACTAAAAAGGAGAAAATTAGATTTGCCCGAACCTTCTAATTTATCCTCTAAACGAAATAACTTAAGCGATAATGATGTGGAAATGGATGTCGATGATCGAATATTTGAGGCAACAAAGGAATTAATTGCATCACAAGCAGAAAAATCCAGCTTGTTAGCTGAACCTTCCAGTATTTCAAAAGATAATTTGGTATTGCCAAAAAAAGAACAAGTTAATATTGCACCATCTCTGAAAAAAAAATCAATAATTGAGTTTCTCAAAACAGGTTTTAGCAGCTTCCCGACGCCTCATAACCAATTTAAAATTGTCTTACCTAGTTTTGACTCGAGCGAAGAAGTGTTAACAGCTACAACCGAATTAGAAGATATAGGAGACCAAGGAGAACGTATACGGAAATTGGAAATCCTTAGACAGGTTGACGAAGAGAAGTCAAAATTAAGAAGGTCACAGGCTGTTCAGCTTGGATTGCCTATCCCGAATCCAAAATTTTTTAATAAGCTAGATTTATCAAAGTATTGCGAGCTTGACAAATTAGTAATTCAAGAATTGGAGGCTCTTATAAAATCCGACTATTCAAAATACGAGAATTCATCATTTCAAGCTGATTTATTAGAAGATTTGGATGAAACGACATATGATAAAGTGAAATCAGAAATAGCCAAAGAACTACAAATTATGTCAGAGCCAAAAGAAAGAGCAGATTTCAGTGACTTTACCTTAGACAAATCATTTGACACAGCTGTAGAAATTGTACATAAATTGCATGCTAGTCACAATAAAACTGCTTCTATGGAAAATGCTTTCAAATCAAGCTCGGAGTATTCCAGCTTCCAAGAAAAAGAAAAGGAGTTGATACTTGAGATCAGGAAAGCTTATGATGATCTCCATAATGCCGAAATTGAACATTCGGTTCTTTCATCAATTTTACAAGAAGAAGAACTGATAATTGAAAATAGGTCAAAAGCGTTACATATGTTGGTAGATAAAGCAGCCCTGGTAGAGTCTTTCTGTCAGCAAAGACTAAGGGACTTAAGGATCAAATTAAATCGTAATTAGATAAATTGTATATTATAATGTAAAATACCAAGTCATTATTTTTCTGCCCGCGATTCGATCTCAATATCAAAATGAGTTTGTTCATAATCAAAATTGATGATATCATACCAGATAAGGCATCTAAGACTAATATCTGAAGTCTACATGTCATGAATACGAATCTACTATATATACCATTCCGTCAGACAAATCGATTAGACCTAGGGAATGAATTGAGGTCTATTATTAAAAGAGACTATTTTCAAACCCCATCTTTGTTTAAAACTGATCTTCTATACGTTAGTAAATTACGGAACGAAATAAGCAATTTAAAGAATGAGTCAATAAAGGCAAACGATGAAAATTTAATCAAAGAATATTGTGCTCAGCTTCGAAATATTAGTAAAAGATTTTCAGATGACTGTGTTGAGTTTATATGGTACGGTACCTTAGGTTATAACAGAAGCAGACCTTACCACATACACTCATTGAAAGTAGAAAAATACAACATTATTTATCAATTAGGGAGCTTATATTCTCAGCTAGCTTTATTGGAATCAAGGCAAACAGAGGAGGGCTTGAAGAAAGCCTGTTCATATTTCCAGAACTCTGCTGGAGCTTTTGCATATCTTTTGTCAGAATTACAAGATAGGGAAACAAAAGAAATAGAATCGTCTCCTCAAATAAGCCCGGATTTTGATATAGAAACGCTAGAATGCTTGAAATATATAGGTTTAGCACAAGCACAAGAAATGATATGGCAAAAAGCTCTTTTGAACTCAAGTATAAAAGATTCGATAATTGCTAGGTTATCAATTCAAATTTCAGAGTTTTATTCACATGCTTTAAAGCACGGAAATACTTCTGAATTTATTCGGTTAGAGTTCATTAATCACATTGCTGTGAAGTTGTACCATTTCAAGGCAGCTGCAAATCTTCGAGCTTCGATCATGAGCTTGGATAATTTTCAATACGGTGAACAAGTTGCATATTTGAAGGTAAGTTTTTGTAACTGTGCTGCAGCCCAAAAGTATAGCAAATATGTTAGTTCCACTGTACTTGAAGATCTTCATGGATTAAGCGATACTATAGCTAATATGTTGAGAGTAGCAGAAAAAGAAAACAATCTAGTTTACTTGAAAGCTGTTCCGAGCGAAAAAGACCTTAAAGTTATTTCAGGAGCACCAATGGTGAAGCCCATTTTACCCGAGCTTGACTCAACCTCATATAGGAACATTTTCAAAGAGCTTCTTCCTTACTTAGTGATCCAGGCTGCACGATCTTATCGTGAAAGACAAAGTGATTTCCTTAGCGAAAAATTAATTATACCTTTGAGCACCACAAACAATCTTGCCCGAAAATTTTTGACTGAGAGAAACCTACCAGCTTCGATCGATGCTATCCAGAAACCAGAGAATCTACCAGATTCCATTGTTGAGCATTCTCAGGATATTATATCATGTGGAGGAATTGGTATAATTGAAGACTCTTTGTTGGAAATATCTAAGCTTGTTCTGAAAAGTAATGAAATTTTAGATGGTTGCAAGACAAGATTAGAAAATGAGGCAAATGAGGATAGACTAATGAGAAATAGATTTGGTAATGTATGGAATAGAATTTCATCAGCAGAAGCCGGAAGGGATTTAATTACCAGAGTACTGAAAATGGAGACTTATCTTTCTCAAGCAAAAGAAGGTGACAAATACATTTCGCTGCAATACGAAGAGATAAATTTGTATTTGAATTTGTATTGTGGTGGATATGAAAAATTGATTAGACAAATACCTTCATCAAATTATTCTAAACTTGATTCAAAAGTTTCAAATATTGTTAATGAGTTAAGGGTTTGCATAAGAGAACTTATGATTTTGGAAAAGAAACGAAAAGATGTCTTAACGGAGGTTGAAATCGAATCACGAAACAACAATATTTTTTATAACATAATTGATGAATATAAGAAAAATCAGAGCAGGATGCAGCGAGCGGACGGTCAAATTGACGAGCTTGCCTTAGAGGCTGTTTATGAGAAGCACATGAGTTCGTTCAATAGGTTCTTTAGGTATTTGGAAGATTTGAAGGAAAAACAATTATCATTAGAAAATAGGGTTGATTTTCTCAATAACGAATTCACCTCCGAGTATCAAAATAATGATGAACTGAAATTAAGAAGACAAGAGATTTTACAAAATCTAGAAGCTGCATATACTAGATATCTTGAATTGATATCACATTTAAATGAAGGATCCAAATTCTATAGTGATTTCATTTTGAAAAGTAATGCTGTCTTGAAGGATTGTGATGAATTCACGCTTAACCGTCGTTTTGAAGCAAGGGATTTGGAGGAATTTATTGCCCAGGACGTGGAAGAACGTAATAATGCCTTGGATTCAAATTCAAATTCAAATTTCACTCAGGTGCAACATGATATCAATTCAAATGTTCCTCTTATAGCATCAAAATTGAAAAACAATACGTGGAACCCAAATAGGGATATTAAATTTGAGTGAATATTTCACATACGAAAATATACTTGTGTAGTTCTATCTCTAATAAAGTTATATACCAATTCTTCGGAATTACTGTTAATTTATGTGCGACTGAATTTTTCAGGTCTCCCAAATACAAATCCATAATTACTTAATGATATCTAAATGGTTATTAGATATCTTAAATACCTAAAAAATATCATTATGACCAAACCAAAGAAAAATATCATTACCATAGTTGGTACCACCGGAGTTGGAAAATCTCAGGTAAGTTTATTAAGTTTTTCTTTTACTCTTGGAGATCTCTTGGAGATCTCTCGATGATCATCACATTTTTCAGTATATTAACAATAGGAACTAGTTCAGTATAGATTTGGCAAAAGCTATTAATGGAGAGATTATAAATGCAGATTCCATGCAAGTATACAAAAAACTAGATATTATAACTAACAAGCACCCTTTCGAGGAAAGAGAGGGTGTTACGCATCATATCATGGATCATGTTAATTGGGATGAGGAATATTTCATTCATAGATTTTCCGAAGAAGCCAACAGATCAATTGAAGAAATCCATAGAAGGGGTAAGGTTCCAATAGTAATAGGGGGAACTCATTATTATTTGCAAAATTTATTGTTTAAAAACAAGACGGTTGGAGATAATGATTCAAATAAAGAGTTGCACAAAAGAGAGTTATCCCAGGAGGACTTAATATTATTGGATAAACCCACTGAAGATATTTTTAATGCATTGAAAGAAATAGATTCAATAATAGCGGAAAAGTTCCATCCAGAAGATCGTAGAAAATTAAGAAGAGCATTAGAAATATATCTTACTACGGGAAAAAAACCTTCACAAATATATTCCGATCAAAAGCTCGATGAATTGGAAGAATCTTCACTAAAGTACAACACATTGCTTTTCTGGGTTTATTCTGACCTTGAAATACTAAAGTCTCGTTTAGATAAAAGAGTTGATAACATGATGGATTTGGGTGCCATTCGTGAAATTGAAGAAATGTATGATTTTTATCAAAAGCTTAATCCAAAGCCCGACTTTACAAGTGGAATATGGCAAGTTATAGGATTTAAAGAGTTCTTGCCTTGGTTAACAGGCTCTAGGACAAAAGAACTTTTTGAAGAAGGTGTAGAAAGAATGAAAATCAGAACCAGGCAATATGCGAAGTATCAGGTTAAGTGGATCAAGAAGCTTTTAGCCGTAGAATTGCAAAAGGAATCTAGATTTCATTATAAATACGGGGGTAAGTTATATTTATTGGATGCAACAAATTTGACAAAATGGGATGAAAATGTTCGAGAAATTGGTATCAATATAGCAAAGCAGTTTTTAAATCAAGGTCCAAGTTCAGTCACTTACAATCAGGTTCCAGAGCATCTTGCCGGCGTATTTCCCTCCAACGAATTTTTATCGGAATTTAAAAGTAATAAGAAGATGGGCTCTGAATTAAATTGGAAGCATTTTGAATGTCATGTCTGCAAAGATAAGAACGGAAAGCCACTAATTGCTGTGGGAGAGGATAGCTGGAATATTCACCTTAAAAGTAGACGTCATCAAAGACAAGTAGGAGCAGAAGCAAGAAAGAGAAAACATGATGATATTCTTGCTAAATACAAGAAGCCCACACCAAACAGTGAAGCAGGAAACGAAAAATAAGTTTCAATTTTAACTCAATTTTATACACTATTTTCATACACTAATTTCATATATATGAATGTATAAAGCATTTACGATAGAAATTGATAAAAACTTATGAATCTTGAAACTAAGTTTATACGATTATATTAACAGAACTCCATTTTGAGATTAAAACTACAAATTTAAAAAATGTACCATAAAAAGGCCATTTTTACTATGAGGAAATACATGTTCATATAAAACCTACTCAAATAATGTTTTACAATCCAATACATACCTCTAAATGAATGAAATGTACTTTTTTATAATTGAGATGAATCTTCGGTGGAAATAGATTATTAATTCCATGCGCAATTAAGGTTGGTTCCAAAATTCACGGCTATAAGAATACCAGAAATACAAGACGCCAAATCCTAAATTAAATGACTTGACTTTTTCAATGGATATTATATTGAGTCTCATATTTGCCTTTGATTAATTATTTCCATTTTTTTGGAACCTAAAGGAAAAGACAACCACAAGGTGCTATTTGGGATTTATTACCTACAACTAAATTAATCAAAAAAAAGAAGATACATACGAACTAAAGAAATTAAATACAACATAGAGATGTAAGATAGAACTACTACATTAAGAATAAACATTTTTTTATCGCTCTTCCAGGGAACCATTTTACAATGGAAGCCCTAATAGTCTGTAAAAATATTGAAAAATTATATGTAACCACTAAACTGTAAAAATTACTTGTTTCAACTTATTATAATTCTTGTTGTTGGCAGCAGGGCTATATATATATATATATATCTATCTAATGACATTAAACATCGTTATATAGTACTTTTATTCATAGAGAGTATTTAATATATTGATAAATTTATTTCGCGCTCATAACCATTTCCCATCACTATAAAATTTTCAAGTTTCCATGTAATTGACTTCAGTTTATTTTCTTTTCTTTGATACGAAAGCTTCCTATTCACTGCACCACTCAAATAATGAGTGACTGGAGGGGAAAAGGAAAGCGAGAAAGACTTCGAAGTACGACCTCATACTAAGTTTGCTTATTAAGTTATAGCATTATCTTGGATTCTGCGTTTTCGATACATTTTTTTTTTTTTTCAATAAACCCAACAAAAGAAAGGCGATACAATTATTTGTGGTAAACAATAATCATACTCTACATTCCCCGTAGTTTTCTTTTTGTAAAACAACCTACCGATTCGATTCAAATCTGGTATAATGCAAGTTTAAATCATAGAAACAAATGAAGAAATTCGATTAACACAATTGAACTACGACCCTAATGACTTCATTATCTACGATTTTAGCCGATAATAAAAGAATGTATTAATTGAAAGTAAAATCCTAAATAACACCTTAAGTCTAAGCACTATCAAACAAAAGTAAATGCTGATTTGAAAAGTTACTTAAACAAATTTGTCCCAGTAAATAAAATGTATACAGAACTAAGAAAATCCTAGCCCTGTAGAAGAAAAAAATGCTTTTTAATACAAGCATGTATCATATACCAAAAAATTAATAAAAAAAAAGAGCGCCAACGTAATCAGGAAATCAAATTCCCATTTTAATGAAAGTCGTAAGATTTTGCAGAATAATTAAAGAGCGTCATTTTCGGCAAACGAAAGACATCTAAATTCCAAGGCCTTGAGACTTGGTGTAGTTAAACCTCCTTTTGATTCGTTTAGAAAAGAAGATTCTGAATTTTTTTCAGATATCTCATGCAATAATAAAGGATTTGGTTCTCTATTCAACTCCTCCTTAATTTGTGATAATTTAGTTTCAATTTGACATAACGATGAATCTTCTTGTAGTTGAAGATTATTCAAGTCATGATCTGAACACCAACCAGATTCAGCCAATCGGTTTTTCGTTATTTCAAATGCACTAATGACAGATTTCTTTTGTTGTTTTAAAAACTTAGAATAGTTAAGCAAATCATCAGAACTCAATTTCCTTAATAATTCCGGCTCAATATTGCCAAGTTCAGGAAGTGTAGCCACTGGAGATTTCCAATTCATAGCCTCGAAGTAGCTTTGTTCAAATGAAGACAAATTTTTCTTTGCTGTGTGTAAATTCTCTGAGAGAGTTACCACAGGAGATGCAAGAGATGGAGGTGTCATCGGTGTATCAATATTTGTATTCGAAAGCGTTCTTGAGCGTTTCAACTGTGAAAGTGATAAATGTAGTTGATTGCTTTGACCGGATGAGCTATCGACACTTGAGTTTGGCTTGTGATTAGCGCCAATACTAGAACTTCTAACTTTTGTCACTGGACTCATTTCCGACTTGGATAAAGTATTCAGCGAGTTATTTTTTAAGCTGTTCACATTCGATAAAGAAAGTTTTCGTATTCCTCTTTTCAAGCTTTTGAGCTTCTTCAAAGGTGAAGTACTCGAGCTGCTATTATTATTATTATTATTATTATTATTATTGTTGTTGTTGTTGTTATTGTTATTGTTATTGTTATTATTACTAACCTCTGAAGTCAGCTGATGCAAACTAGTTATAGATGGAAACATTTGAAAGCTTGTATCTATCTTTAAATTAGGAGAATCTAATTCATAGTTGGAAAAATCAGAGTTTTTCGTATAAAATTCTGAGTAATCAGAATCTCTTATGGAATCGTCATCTTCTTTTGAATTGTACAGATCAAAAGTATTTGTATCTTCATTATTCGACAATGATATGGATCTTCTAATGTCAGAATCTTCCTCTGGTAGAGGAGGCAATAACACTTCACTCTCACTACTGTTGCTCATTTTATGTCCTATGGAGGATAAACCTGGTGCTAGGGTACCACTCGCCGGATTAAGCTCCAGGGTATTTCTTTCCTCCATTACTATGCCCAACCCATTGAAGGCGCTCATGTTGTGTAATCAGATAATCAATATTGTTGTTTTTCCTGAATTTTTCAGTATTATGATAAGTGCACTTTTTTTTTCACGGCTAAATCTGTGATCCTACAGTATGAAATATTTATATGACTTTTATAGATTAAATTGCTGCTCCTTCGAAGGAATAGTTCAATCCGTTAATCTATCTATTTAGGGAAGAAAACCCACTTTTGAAAATAAAATAAAAATTTAAATTTAAATTGAAATGTGAAAATTGAATCTGAAAATCTACAAATAACAGATTCTCCCCTAAGAAGTGGCCAATTCGATTTTCAGTTACTAGATTCATGTTTAAGGACTACACACTACAAGGACTACATACTATAAGTACTACATACTACAAGGTTTACATACCAGAGTACATACACTTTTACTCACAATCTTACCGACATCCAAATACGTAACACACATACCCAAAAATGCTTTATGTATGTACAATTTCACACTATATATTCGGTAACGGCTTTGAAATCTCGATATCCGACAAAGATTTACTGCTTTCGCAATAATCTTTATCAAGATAGAGAACCCAGACTCAGCGTATCGGCTAAATATCTATTTCATGCCACTATGCCAAGTGGGAGAATAAGAGTCTAGTTTGATAATTACTAAAAATTGACACGAATTGCACTGAAACAGAATAGTTATCAAAATACCTAGCATCAAAAGAATGAAATTGATTGAAAAACCTGAAGACCCAGTAGAACCTGACATTCTGAAGAGTGATTTCCCACCGGAACTTTGTCCATATCAGTGTGACTTTTTTCCATAAGCAGCTCACATAACGATGATGACTGTGTGTGAATGTGGAAAATGTCACCCAGAGATGGCGTTAGCTGTCGGTAAATTCCAGTGAAAGAATCAGGAAGTTCTGGACCTCACCGAGGTCTGGACTCTAGGGAGGCAAGCTAAAAATTGCTGTAATCTGAGGACACCTAGCACGATCAATCGCTATGTTGATGACAAACCGGTGGTATAGTGGCGAGTAGATCAATCTGCGTTAGTGTGATGACATTGTTGTATGTCAAACAATGCGAACGTTCTAGGGTGCTACATAGCACCTGGGTGTACTTACATACACACATAAACGTTTTAGCAGACAATCGATTCCATTCTATTCTTAATCTTATTCTATCCTTGATCTTATTCTATCCTTGATCTTATTCTATCCTTGATCTCATTATATTCTCACTCTTGTTCTATTGTCAACTTACCCTTTTGTGGTTCGCTGAACTGAAAACTTTCGGATCCTATTCTTATTCACATTCATATCCGCCGTAATAATTTTTCAGCGCCCTCGGTAATTCCCATACTGGAGCTACCGTATTAGATTTCGGTTATTATCCCGTCTACAAAAAATAATATCCGGTTAGGTACCTGTATATAATAAACTACATTAAGCACGTGAAACATAAAACAAAAATTAGCACTATTAGAGGCTAATCTCAATACTACTCCCCTGTCCTATTTGGATTGATCGGATTAATCTGCCGCCTCATGCAACTAAAAACCTAGTTTTACAGGTGTCAGCTTCAAAAATACCGCAGCATTATAGTATTGGTCAATTGTATACTGTACACCTCTCTTTAGCGGCAAAAAACCGGTGCAGGACAACATAACCGATGCCTGATATACAGTGTCAAAGTTTGTTTTACGATGCAATCCATTTATAGGAGAGGTGCCGTGGGTGGAAATAGGCGATTTTGTTCTCGTGAGCGAATTTGGTATTGGCAGGAGCTGCTAGTGGTAGCTATTGGTGGTGTTAGCTACTAGTGCACACTATATTTGCATGAGTTTAGCAAAATGCTAGATGCTTGCCGTATGATTAGTGAGGCGTTATGGAGGCTATAGCAAATATGCATTGCGGTGGGCGGCCATGGTCGTGTGGTTTTAGTGGGAATTAACGCTAGCATGTTATGGCCATAATACGTTAGAAAAATAGCTAAATTGCTACAGCACTAAATTACTACAGCGCTTGAGAGCTAGAACAGAACTATAACACAGATAGCTTTAGATCAACTCTTTAAGGAAATATGACACATTAAAGTGAATAGCTGTTACCCACAGAACTGTTCAACAATATTTATAGGAGCTTTGCCAAGCAGTTTTCGAAACAGTTAATAAAGCCGATCAGAATAAGATTACTTCGATAGACGAATAGGGGCATTTTCATAGCACATTTTGGCTAGAGTGTGTAGTGATTAAAGAATTTTGGTATGTTAGTGTATAGAAGAGAAGATGGTGTATATAAGATAGTGCGTGTGATACCGTTTTTCAGCCTTTTTTTTTTTTTTTTTTTTTATTTTTTAATGAAGTGGATCTTAACTTTTATACTATTGCATTGTCCTTTTGGCTCGACGACAGTACTGTCAATGTGGCAATTGATTGACAAATTAGCATGCAAGTCGGTAATTTGGAGAGAAAGCAATCCAAATTGAACAATCAAGCAATTCAGCGAGTTAACAATTTGCGAGTAGGCAGTGACCGAAAATTGACGACGTGCGATTGTATGTAAACTGATCAAGGACGATTGTGGACGATTTTGGGTGTTTGCTGATTGTGAGTTCAGGCAAGTTGAAAACGGTTAGGATAATGAAAAGTGCAAGGTGACATGAAGTTTTTAAAGCATTTACGTTTACGAAATGCGGAAAGGTAATTGGCTGCGCTGGTTCTACTGGAACATCACGCGATTGCCGCAACTAATCTAGCGTTTACTTCAGTACATACTAGCCATGGTCACAGCGAGATGATACTGATGGTGGGCTCATACACTTGGTTCGCATGCTGATTTCAGACGCTAGCCTCCTCTGAGGCGTATCTGAAAAGTAGTAGATAATGTAGTGTAGGGGCTCCGCAAGCAGGACCCTTGCAAACTAGAAAAAATTAGTTTGTTTTGACAATTTGCAATAAGGTCGATTGAATGCAATTTCTTTAGGTTATTTAAGGCTCAATTCTTGTACAATTGAACCTTATTGTTTGAATATCGATCCACTTGTTGGATAACAAGTAACTAATCGTAAAATATGTGGAACATGATAGTCAGACTGGATCATATTGGGACTCGGAAATTATCATACAAGAAATCATAAAGTCGATCTCAGGTGCCTGGTTTGACCATGCCTCCATTAGGATTATAAAAAGTTAAATCCGCTCTGTTTTATATCATCAAAACTAATATATAGAGATGATCAGCAAAAATATTTAAGGATTTCTTTGCTACTGTATTATAGTGTTCTTGAAATGTGCAATATGGCATTTCTTATGTGGAACCTGTGTGAAAGAACCCGGCATCATTAGATCGAACATTCAGTTTTTTATTTTGCATTCAAAGACCCCAATGTTCGCCTTATTACAAATTTGTTTCAAATTATTAATTACCAATTAGAATTTGGCTTCTTATCAAGTGATTTTTTTGCATTCGGGTAAAAATTGGATTATCGTCGATACGAACTTAAAGGACGAATGATTTGAATCATTCAGTTACTCCTTCGTTATTTTACTACAACCCTACAAGACCTTATATCAAACGAATGTTTGTTCTCCCATTTCATCAATTCTTGTATATAACCCTAAACTGCCTTTAATTGTGACTTCTTATATTTCCAATAATTGGTTCTTATTGGATCATATGTTTCACTTAAGGCATCATATATCCTATTAGACTTTACTATATCTTTCTTACCATAAATTTGAGCCAATATTTCTAAAGCAAATGAGCTTTTAATAAACACGTCGCTCTTTTCTTCAAATATATTAGCATATGTTAAACAAAAACTCTCCAAATCGTCAAATTCTCTCTTCATAAGTCTATAAATTCCCGTCAAATAGTTCCATGACGATGGATTCTGTGGTGACACTTCTATCAACTGTTTAGTAAATTCGATCTCTGCTTCAACTAGCTCACTTGTGATCGATTCTGCTTGGCTGAATTTTAGGAAGAATCTATGCGTCCATGCTGAGTTGTTCCTTAAATCACTTTCAATGCATTTGTTTACAAAATCAATTTCTTTTTCATCCTTGTAAAGTTGAAACCTTTGAATTAACCACTTCCTGTAGGACCAAACATGATGATTCTTAACATCTGCCTCCAACATTGCATCCAATATTGGGTATTCTCTGTGTGGGTTGAATTTTTCACTTAGCTGTCCGTCTTTCAATATTTCTTCAATTATAAGTTGTCTATAATTCCATATTTGATAGTTCTTCTCGTTGTTCAACGCAATCTCCTCACACCAGTCCAACTCTTCGAAAAGATCTTTCTTCAAAGCCACCAAAATATCATATCTATAATTCCAAATTGTGTAATGTGATGCCAATAAGTCAATTCCTCGTTCGGTCATGTATAAAGCTCTATCGGAGTATTCTTTATTTCTCATTAACCCCAATAAAATCCCCATAGTTCCCTTATATTCATCATCGTATAAAATTTGACACAATTGATTTGGATCTTGGCTTATATCAACAGGATTGACATCTTCAAAATTAAATCGGCTCGTTGCATCCATTATTTACAGTGTAACTGGATTCTTTAGCTTGAAGTATGCTAAATACTTGAATTTTTTTTATATCTTTGTTGTGTTAATGTGGTTCACTTGAGAGTTTGTTAATTTTTTGTATCCGGTATAGTATTTTGTGTCGATATCAACTTCAGATATTTATTAGCACATTCACTTCTATGTATAGCCGGATAGAGTGATCTTGTTGAGAGTATAGCCTATTTAAATAATAGCTTTTGTAGCTTTCTCAAAAGCATTGAATACCTGTGAGCTACCAAATTCATGAGTAATTACAGCTATAGATTTAAAACTTCGAACATATCTGACAAAGAACTTGCAATATTGTGTACAATAACGTGTTCCCTTCTATATCTTGTCCTTTCGTTCATATTTAAAAGTTCAGTGCCTATTTTAGTAGTGGTATTTGTTGCTTCAAATATGTTTTCCAAAAGTAAGTTCTTTCGATCACTTTTCACTAGGTTCTCAGACGGAGTAAATCATGATATTTTGACATCAATTCCTACATCTCCTAATAAGAACTATCATAGGTTCGTTGGGTTGAATGAAGAGTCAAAGTTAGAATTTCTTACTGCCATTAAGTCCATGAAATCATATTCCTTTAATTCGAAGAAATCAAACGATCGAAGACGAAAATTATTTAAACTAATGTCCTGGAGACAACAGAAGTTGTGTGAAGATATCGGATATTTAGATAAATTGAAACAAATTGATAAAGCGACCTTGATTAACCAAAGATTGTTAGACAGTATAGCCGAAACTTCCGTCGACGAGTTAGGAATTTCTTTCAGGGATTATGATTTATTGAAAAACAAAGGCGAAACTCAAAATGCATCTTCGACTAATTATCGTGTTATTGAATCCCTAAGCCATTTCTTAAGAGATTGGAATAAAGAATATGATTGTGAAATAGTACCTATGATGCTGTACATCGAGGGTGCATTGAATTCTTTGATACCGATTCAGGAAAGGTCTAAGACTTGTATTGTCATTCCTGGCTCGGGATTAGGTAGGATAGCTCATGAAATTGCAAAATTAGGAGATAGTAGTTCTGAGAAGTATGGTTCTGTGCATGCAGTAGAGTATAGTGGTTTGATGTATCTTTGCAATGAATTTATCTATTCTTCACAAAAAAATTCGTTCGATATTTACCCAAATCTTCATTCTTGTTCTAATTATTATGATACGCAATCACAAATGAGATCATTGAAACTAGAAGCAAACATTGTGAAACCAAGTAATTTAGAACTTCATCATAAAGATTTCCGTTATTTTAAAGTACCAAATAAGGAGAATTTTTCAAATATTGTAATAGTTTCTGCATTTTTCATAGACACAGCAGAAAACATCCTTGACTACATGGATAAGTTCAAAGAAATTACAGCCCCTTCTAAATCGAATCCGTCTCTCAAAAATGGCTATTGGATTAATGTTGGTCCGCTAAAATATGGAAGTGCTTCTCAAGCTGAACTCAATGGAGCAGAATTGGTAGCATTACGTAAAGAGATGGGTTGGATTGATCTTAATCATTCCAATTCTCTTAAAGAGCCTTCAACAATAGGTACCAATGGTCTAGTAGGTTATGTTACCGACAAGGAAAGTATGTGGCAAGGCTACTATGGGTTGGATTTATGGACCTCAATGAGGAAAGAAAATCCAAGAAAATAATTCAACTCATACTTCTAATATTCAATGCATTGTATATATTAATGTACATAAAAAGGTATTTTATTTATTTATATCATTTCCTTTGTTAATTTGGATTTTTTTATCCTGACCACCACTAATTATTCCAATTTCTTTATCCCAAGCAAGTCCAAAGACTTTATCTTGGCCCTTTTCAGTCCCTTCTGCTTGTCTTGTAATGGTATATAATGATTTATCAGCTCTAACATCCCAAACTTTAACAGTACCATCATGAGATGCAGAAGCAAACATATTATCGTTACTTGGACATGCAGATAATGCTACAACAAAATTGGTATGGCCAACTAACTTGGATGATGTTTGTTCGGTAGAAGTCTCATTAATTCTAGGATCGTGTAAATTGATATGACGAGCAGACGATCCGGAAACTAAAAGATGCAATTTTGGTAATTGCAAAAGACATAATAATGAATAACCAGTAGTTCTTGTGTCCACACAGCGAGATGTAAATAAATCCCAAGTCTTGATTGTATGATCTTGTGAAACAGAGTAACCAACAGTAGAGTCATTGGAATCAAATATTACATCTTCAACTGGCTGCGAATGACCTTCTAATATAGATAAAGGTGAACGACGTCTAATCGATGCGTCTTGTAATGCCATTTTTCTTCTTTTCTTAGAAGAAGTTGAGATAACATTAGAATCATATTCTAGCGGCTGTATGGTGGTCATTTCCTTGTAATTAGTAGACCAAAACCCAATAGAATTATCATATCCAGCTGATAAAATACGATTTGATTTATGTTCAACTGCTAAAGATACAACTGCGGCTTTGTGGCCCTCTAAAATAGCCAATGTCTTACCATCTTCCGGCTCTTCGTCATCCTCATCTAAAATATCATCAATTGAAGTTTTCCATAACCTCACTTGTCTATCATTACCAGCTGAAACTATTCTGGTTGGTGAGATCCATTTAACTGCTCTAATAGGACCAGAGTGACCAGTATATTGCTTTTCAACTTTACCTGACATGTTGTAAGTTCTGACAATACCATCATATGAACCAGACAAAATTTTTGGTTGCGATATAGTCAAATTTGAAGATGTAACACTTAAAGAAGACTTGTTGATGGTGTCCAACGACGAAATCCAATCGTCATTATTAAAAGAAGCTAAGAACGATGGTGGTAACACAGCTCTAGTATATTCAAGGTTCAAAAATGCTTCGTTAGATAACCCATTTTTTATCAAGTATTCTTCAATGGAGGTCCTTAACAAGACTCCATCAATAAGAAAGTCGAATGGAACTTGTTTATTGTCATCATTTTCCCCATCCTTTTTCAACAAATGATTAACAATCTCCGACAAGCCGTATCTCTTAAGAGAAACTGGAACATACAATGGAGTATCCGAAACCTGTAAACTCTCGTCTTCTTCATTAGTGAAGAACTTGATCTTAATCTGTGATTTATCCTCGGCCATGTTGCTTCCCAGGTTTAACAAAATTGCTTTATTCTCTTCTAAGGGCCCTCTTCTATGAAAATTTATCTCATCTCTAGTTAAAATTTATTTTTTTTAGAAATGACCCGTGATTCAGCACGTGATATATACAACCAGAATGTTTTAATTGCATCGATACAACTTAATTTTAATAGAAGCTGGACTGTAATAATAATCCATTGTAGCCTTAAGAAATTCCCCTAATGAGAACCTAAAATTTGACTGTTAAATTCATATGGCGGTCCTTCTTCAATGGATGCAAAATTGGCGAAGAAGCACTTCTTGCAATTCTGCCAACGACAGACAACGTTTTGATGCCAGCGCTGGCACCATCCTTTAAGTCAATTCCATCTGTAAAGTTAGACTTTCTAAATCTAGATGTCAATCGAGATTTTCTGATTGTTGAAATTGTGTTCTTGCTGCTTGTTCGTTGGTGCGGAAGAAAGGCACCGGGATCTGACATATATCCTTTCTTAAAAAAAGAGCGTATTGCCCGTTTGATTCTTCTCCATCTTCTCTTTCTAGTGATTCTGGGAGGTGGAAGGGAGCGCATTCTTGTTTTGTTAAAAAGTATTTTTAATTATGAAATTAAATGGTGCCTTTTTTTTTATTGCGAAACAGTAGTCTAAGGTGGTTCTACTTCTGTGGTTTTTCATTTGTACCATGACTTCGTTTGTGTTCATGGCGCAGAAAAACAATAAAAGAAGAAGGAATTCCAGTGAGAAAAGATTAATATATATTGGGATAATATCAGAATGCAACTATATTTGTAAGCATTCTAATTCCAACTGTGCTCCTAGAAATCCAAGATTTGAATCACAAACCAACCAAGCTGTGGCATCCACTCTATACCTACGACTACCAATATATTTGTCAAATTAGCAATTCAGAAATGTATGAGCTTTTCTTCAATTCTTAGAAATTGAAGATGTTTTTTGCAATGCTCAATAATTGCTTTGGCGGGATCACCTTCACTGTCACACTATCAGTATTGTATTTCTGTGAAGCAGCCATTATTACTACTTTGCATTGAACATTTCGCTCTTCCGCATTTCATCATTACCCATCTACAAGAAACAATTAAGGATTATCTTCTTCTCTCATCTTTTCCTATCTCTCTCTAGCTCCTTCTTTTATCGTACATCGCCCGTTTGCACCCACTCAATAGATAACATACACCGCGGTCACCCGGTTTCACTTAGATCTTTTTTTAAAAAAAAACCCCATAACTTGTAATCATTTACTTCAAACAACCATCAGCAATTCACTTCGTTCCGCTTATCATCTTCAATAGCTTCTCCAACTTCTCTGATCTTCAATCACACCAAATATTCTGCTTATATTATCATCTTCCCTGAGTCACTTCATAAATTAATCACGTGATCCAATAAACAAAAAATTCGATGAGATGGAAGCCGTTCCCGAGTGAAAATTTATATATAGTTAGTATTGTGCCTAATATTGAAAAATTAGACTTTCTATTAGATTTTCTTTTGATTCTTGGGAAGAAATCCCATCTTATAAATATTTTATCTTAATATTTAATAAAAGTTAAAAAAATGGCTGACCTAAACGACGTCCCTATCGAAGTTTCAAGCGTTTTCGACACTATTTTAGTGTTGGATTTTGGTTCCCAATACTCCCACTTAATCACTCGTCGTTTAAGAGAGTTTAATGTGTATGCTGAAATGTTGCCATGTACTCAAAAAATTTCCGAGTTAACCTGGAAGCCAAAGGGTATCATTTTATCCGGTGGACCATACTCTGTGTACGCTGAAGATGCTCCACACGTCGACCATGATGTGTTCAAGTTGAATGTTCCAATCTTGGGTATCTGTTACGGTATGCAAGAATTAGCTTGGATTAACGGTAAGGGTGTTGCCAGAGGTGACAAGAGGGAATATGGTCCTGCCACTTTGACCGTTGAAGATAACAACTGTCCATTATTCAAGGGTGTTGACCACTCTCAAGTTTGGATGTCTCACGGTGACAAGTTACACTCTTTACCAACTGGTTACAGAATTGTTGCTACTTCGGACAACTCACCATACTGTGGTATTGCCAACGAAGATGAAACTATATTCGGCATTCAATTCCACCCAGAAGTTACTCACTCTGTTCACGGTAAGACTTTATTGAGAAACTTCGCCATTGACATCTGTAATGCTGAAGCCAAATGGAGTATGGAAAACTTCGTTGACACTGAAATCGCTAGAATTAGAAAATTAGTTGGTCCAACCGCTGAAGTTATCGGAGCTGTGTCTGGTGGTGTTGACTCTACTGTTGGTGCTAAGATCATGAAGGAAGCCATTGGTGATCGTTTCCATGCTATTTATGTAGACAATGGTGTCATGAGAAAGAACGAAACTGAAACTGTCTACAAGACCTTGACTGAAGGTTTAGGTATTAATTTGACCGTTGTTGATGCTTCTGAATTATTTTTAGGTAGATTGAAAGGAATTACAGACCCAGAAAAGAAGAGAAAAATCATTGGTAACACTTTTATTCACGTCTTTGAAGATGAAGCTGCTAAGATTAAACCTAAATCTGGTCAAGAAATTGAATATTTATTACAAGGAACCTTATACCCAGATGTGATTGAATCTATTTCTTTTAAGGGCCCATCTCAAACCATCAAGACTCATCATAATGTTGGTGGTTTGTTAGAAAACATGAAATTGAAATTAATCGAACCTTTAAGAGAATTATTCAAAGATGAAGTTCGTCATTTAGGTGAATTATTAGGCGTTCCTCATGACTTAGTCTGGAGACATCCTTTCCCTGGTCCAGGTTTAGCTATCAGAGTTTTGGGTGAAGTTACCAAGGAACAAGTCAAGATCGCTCGTGAAGCCGATGCTATCTTCATTGAAGAAATTAAAGCCGCTGGTTTATACAAGCAAATTTCCCAAGCTTTCGCTGCCTTATTACCAGTTAAATCTGTTGGTGTCATGGGTGATCAAAGAACTTATGAACAAGTAATTGCATTGAGAGCTATTGAAACTCTTGATTTCATGACTGCTGACTGGTTTATATTCGAAGCATCTTTCTTAAAGAGAGTTGCCTCTAGAATCGTTAATGAAGTTGATGGCGTTGCTCGTGTTACTTACGATATCACTTCTAAACCACCTGCTACTGTTGAATGGGAATAGATGTATTGCCTCTAAACTATTTCTTTTATTTTAAGTATTATACATTCTTATATGTAGATTATTAAATTTCAATTGTCAGAAAATTTTACTTTTCTTGTCGTAACACATTAGCAATTAGAATATCTCCATCGTGAGAGATACTAAGGAGAAATTCTTCGTTTTTCAAGTATTCATTATTCCAGATATATGGCTTGCCGTCTTCGTCGTGATAACGATACCAAGTTTTGAATTCAAATTTTGCTTGGTCCTCCTTGCTTAATGTCTTATACAAGGCCTCTTTGGAAGCCCAGCTTCCAGATAAATATGATACACATTGTGCCATTTTCTTCTCCTTCCAGAATTGGTTGAATTTGGGTAATTCTCTTTGGGCATGTAGCACTCTGCTACCTAATTTTTGTATAAAAGCATCCTTCTTCTTTTCCAATAGTCGTTCGAATCTGCTAGTCCTTATTATATCTATTCCAATGCCTAAGACTTTACCAGCCATATTTTCATTGAGTTGTTGGTAAGTAAAGTCAATTTATTTTTGCGATGCGATATGATAGTGAAAAATTGAGATCGAGTCATAATTACATGAAAAATAAAGAAGCTAAATATTTTTCTTTAAATAGTCTAAACTAGTTTTTTTTTCATATATTCGTCGCTATTAAAGAATGTCCTCTTCCATTCCAGGACCAGTCCCTTTGCCAGCATCTAAGTATGATTTGACTACCTACTGGGGTAGAGTTAATCATTGTGCAGAAATCTCCGACCCCACCATGTTGTTGAATTCGAAGCATGATATCGAAACAGCTAAAAGAATGATATGGGATTACCGTAATGGAATCTTAGATACAATGACTCCAGAATTATGGAGAGCTAAGAAAGTTTTAGATTCAACCTTGCATCCAGATACTGGTGAAGTGGTTACTTTACCATTTAGAATGAGTTCATGTGTTTTATCCAATTTGGTTGTAACTGCTGGTATGTTGACTCCAAATTTAGGTACAGCTGGAACATTATTCTGGCAAGTTGCTAACCAATCCTTAAATGTTGCGATCAACACTGCTAATGCCAACAAATCACACCCGTTGACAACCAAACAAATTATCACAAATTATTCCTTAGCCGTTACAGCATCCTGCTCTGTGGCATTAGGGTTAAATGCAATCGTTCCTCGTTTGAAATCTTTGAAACCAAATACCAAAATGATCTTAGGTCGTTTGGTTCCATTTGCTGCGGTTGTTTCCGCTGGTATTGTTAATGTGTTCTTGATGAGAAGTGAAGAAATTAAAAAAGGTATTAACGTTTATAGTACAGATGGTGAAGAAGTTGGTGTCTCCAAGAAAGCTGCACTTTATGCTGTTGGCGAAACTGCTGCTAGTAGAGTGATTAATGCTACACCAATTATGGTTGTACCTCCATTAATATTAGTGAGATTGCAAAAGACTAGATTATTGAAAGGTAAGCCAAAAGCTGTTGAAATTTTAACTAACATTGGATTAATTTTCACGACTTCTCTTATTGCATTACCTTTTGCATTAGCAGTATTTCCTCAAAGAAGAACTTTGCCTGTATCAAAATTAGAAGATCAATTCTGCGGATTGAAAGACAAGAGCGGTAATGAAATCAAATTTGTAGAATTTAATAGAGGTATATAAAATAATTTATAAAATTAAATGTGCATGAATATTCTATTTAGATTTTAAACTACAAATATGATTTGCATGAACTTACTCTATCCACATAAGTACACGTATTTTTACCAAAATTTCCAACCATCAATGTTAGGAACTCCTAAATATTTTTCAATTTCGTCACGATCTTTCAAGCTATTGAAAAGTTCTGGTGAAAAGAATTTCTTATTTTCGTCCGATACATTATCAAACAATAATGCGCCAACACCTTTTCCTCCTAAAGCAGTCTCGAAAGTTTCAAACCCTTCTTTTCGAAATTCTGAAATAACCTCTTGAATTAATTCTTCTTCTACATCGCTCTTTACCAAAGTAATAGCACATCCGCCTCCACCAGCTCCAGTTAACTTTGTAGCACCAATATCTTTTACATCACTTATAAATTTAATTTTTTCAAGAGTAGGGTGAGAAACACCCAAGGCAGATAACAAACCATGATTAATGTTAATTAATTCGAGTAACTCATTTCTCTCCTGATCTCCAAAGTATGGTCTCATCATTATTTGGTAAGCATCTAATGATAAATGGCCCATCGCATCTAGTATAGAATTTGAGATTTTAGGAAACTCATTATTAATACGTGCAACATTTGCAACCAAAGCAGCAGTACTTCTAGGAATTTTTGTATTGGTTAATATTAATTTGAGAGATGGAAAGTTTCTCATAGTTGTTCTGACCGAAGGTTGTGCAGGTGTCAACTTCCTTTGAAACATAACCGCTCCTCCATGAGTAGCGACGGCATTATCGATTCCAGATGGGTTACCATGGAAACATTTTTCACCCATTAACGACCAGTTATTAATGAAATCAGCATCTTCAGTATTTTGATCTGTTACTTTTTCATGTTCCCCAAATCTAGCTTGAGATATGCGTCCCCCAAGACTCGAGAGGGCCGATGACAAGCACACTGATACGGCGGCAGAAGATCCCAATCCAGCACCTATAGGTAAAGTTGATCTCACACAGAAGTGCTGGCCTGGGACGTCTTTATCGCACAAATGTACGTACAAATATAAGAAACAGTAGCATGTTATATGGTGCATTCTAATATCGATATCTCTTAAACAGCTGTCTAATTTATCAACGATCTCTGGAACGAGCTCGTTTGTAATAGTTGGTTTTCCGTCTTTGATTTCGATGAGATCTTTTAACTCTTCCCACGGTATGTCATTCCTATTCCATGAGTGTGACAAATTGATATCAGGAAAATCTAATGTAATGATATTTGGATCTTGATTTGGAGAAACTAGCAAATAAGCTCTAAGACTTAATGCTGCTGCAATTGCTGCTTTACCATAAACAGCAGAATGCTCTCCAAATATAATCACTTTCCCTGGAGCGCTTACAAAGAACGGCTTATTAGACATCAATCCTGTTGGAAGATATTTAATAATTGTTGTAAGATCTGTCGTACAATTTTTTTGCTCGTTTAGTAACAAACTTGATTAACATTGGCGTGCATATACTCGATCATGACACAATCGTATCTTTCTACAATAAAACCAATTATTTATAATTATATGAGATATTTGAAACCCAAAGTGGTATTTACGTGAAGTATCTTGACTTAGAGTTAGAACATGGCAAGATATTTGTTGCACAACTAAAAAAAATTATTGTATTCTTTTGGTGGATAAGTTCTTAGCCTAAACTTAATTACTAGACATATCAAGTTTTCCAGTAATTATAAGGTCAGTCAAGTGTTTGATATGGTATAGTAAGCTATATATTTACTCTGGCTGGTTCATCTACTAATTTTCCAAGTTAGATGATCATCATCTTGTTAATTGGATAGATATCCAAATGACGATCGCCTCAAATAATGGATACCTGTTCGCCTATTCTTATATCTTCTTAAAAGAATATTGGACACTGGGAAATTACATAGTTCCATATTTTACAAATGGATCTTTTATGGATGCTTCTTGTCTGCCAAATATTATATTTCAGCTAGTTCCTCATATAAATGAAATCTGACTTCAATGTCGCAAAATATACTGAGAAGATGCAAATTGGGACTCATAAATTAATGGCATTGATAAGCTATTCCGATTAACTGATCCCATCATTATTAAATATCATATTTTATACAATGCGATGTTGAAGCCCTATTGAAGGTAGGTTCATACGGGCATTTTACAATTTTGCAGTGCAATTTGTGTAAAGAAATTAAAATATTTTATTTTATTCAGAAATAGAAAAATACAATAAAAAGCGAAACTATTTACATAAATTGAAAATTGAATTGAAAGTTGAATGTATTACGCAGTCAGATTTTTTTTTGATTACTATTAGCTTTAGATTAAAATTATATGTGGAAATTCTTTTCACGGAAAAGAACAAAAGGAGATATTTCCTATTAAACAACTTCGACATGATTAATTGATTCTTTTTCAGATTCATTCAGGTCTTCAAAAGATTTCAAGTCATTGTGAATTTTGGGAGGCACAACGTTGTCACCAAATACTTGAGCGACCTCTTCAAGAGTATAACCGGAAGTTTCAGGATAAAACAATACAACAACAACAAGTTCAACGACAAGAATACAGCAATAAACTATATAATATTTCCATTCGATTGCCTCCATAGCAATGGTATTCACGTAACCGTTGTAAACAGAACCGACTGTGCTAACGAATGTGAAGATATTAAGCCCCTTTGCTCTGTGACTATATGGTAATATCTCTGTGACGTAAAGCCAAGGTAAACCATTGATACCAATATCATAAAATAAGAAAAAAATGAAAATCATAGCTAAAACACCGTTTGCTAAAGATTTATTTGCAAAATTATTCTCTTGATTAAGAGCCGAAAGAATTGTCCAAACAATAAATGCAATTAACATTCCTGTACAACACGTTATGAAAAGGGTTCTTCTTTTAAACTTTCTGGCAACAGAACAGACACAGACACATATAACTAAATTATAAAGCACTAAGCATCCATTAATTTGCAACTGCTTCTTCTCTTCAGTAATTCCAATGGATATTAAAACCTTGGTTAAATAGTATGAAATTAAACCATTACCTGAAAGAATAGTCATTAATGAGGTAAAAACAACCAAAAATAATCTTTTTCTGAAAGTCTTTTTAACAATGAAGTCAATGTATTGTGATTTTTGGCCCAACTTTTCAAGTTCAATTGCAGTTCGAATTTCGTTAATTTCAAAATCAATCAAGGCAATAGCCCTAGGATCAGAAGAATTACCCGTGTGGTACTTTTTCAAAACTTTTTCTGCTTCTTCAGTTTTGCCTTTGTCCACTAAGTATCTTGGGGATTCTGGAATAATCCAGAAAAAAAGTATTTGTATTAATGGGAAGACCCCTTGTAAATAAGAAGGTATTCTCCAACTATAATCACTGGTGATAAGTCTTGTACCATATGTAACCCATGCAGCGACCACCGCACCAAGGAAATAGCACACATTATATGACACGGTACAAGTCTCTCTATGCGTTGGGTATGCCAATTCTGATATAAAAGTTGGAGCTGCAACAGCACCTATAGAATAACCAAAACCAATTATGATTCTTGCACCTAAGAAAAAACCATAATTTGTTGACACCCCTTGCAAAATCGAACCAATAAATGTCAAGATCAGGCCAGTATATAATGCAACTCTTCTTCCAAACCGATCACAAATGATACTAGCAATGAAGAATCCCAAAATTGCCCCAAATGTCACTCCTATTTGCGTTAGTACAGAACCATAAGAATCAAAACTCCTTTGAACGAAAAATGTTTATACTCACCATTTGTAATTGCTCCTAATCTCTGGCCTGTTGGGTAGTCCAAGAATTTTTCCCATGTTTCTAATGATTGCAACCCGTTCAACATAGAAGCGTCGTATCCATTATTGGTTGAAGTCAAAGTTAAAACGAAAATACAACAGTTGAGATAAATGAGATGTGGAACCTTATACCATGGTTTGGATTCGACATTGATATCCACAGTAGATGGCATTACTGGTTTTTCCAGAATAACACTCTCTTCATATATTGCATTCGTATCCTGTTCACCCATTTTTTTTTTTAATTGGAATTTTATCAATTATAGTTTAGCAAAATCATCACTTTCGATCATACTTATAGTTAATCACTTGAATAGTATACCATGATAACAGTTAACTAAATTCTCGGTCCAATCATATTATCGGTGTGCCAAAATTATCCGTACCCCATATAATAGTGAACAAATTTACGAGGTGGTGGGGTAAATCATTGGTATCGCGAAAATGTCCCAATTATTACATATGGCTGAGACAAGGATTAACGGTCCGATAGTATGATTAGTGGAAGTAACTATCCGTGTACCATATTTTATAAAGATGATGGGATATAGTGGGGTATAATAGTAGAGGATTTGAAGTAGCCCCAGTTTCAAACCACAGGTATCACTTAGAATAACGGGCCGATTTGAATAAATTTCAAGTTCGACCTTCCCGTCCCCCTTGGATATAGTGAAATGAAAAAATAAGCGTATAAGAGCATATTTATCTGGGTATAAAAGACGGAGTTTCTACCAAGTAAGTTGGATACGAAAATATAGGCGATCTTTTGAAATTGGCCTGGTTTCATAGGTTATATGAGGACAAATTTATGAATATGAGTATGTATGAATATCGTATTTTAGACTGGAACCGCTTCTGTAATTGGATTTTTCAAATACCGCAGCAATGGCAATTAACTGGAAGAACTAGTACATGCGAGAAAATATCGGGATTTGGGATAGCAAAATCAGGTCATGGAGGAATATTGAGGCTTGGGTAACTTATAGAAATGTTTACTGGCACAAAAAGAAGAAGAGAGGTGGAAGGAGAACAAATACTACGGGTAGAGCAGCTGGAAGAAAACAGGATAGAAGAAGAGCAGCAACAAGTAGGACATTTACAAGTAGAACAGATATAAGTAGATCACATGGAAGAAAACTTGATGGAAGCAGATGAAAGGGGAAAGATGGAAGGAAAACAGAATGAAGGAGAACAGATAGAGGGAGGACAGATAGAAGGAGAGTATATACTAGAATTGGTATAAGCAGATCATATGAACGATTGAAGGAGAGCAGCAACAAGTAGTGCATTTACAAGAAGAACAGGCACAAGTAGAACAGGTACAAGTAGAACAGGTACAAGTAGCAGGTACAAGTAGAACAGGTACAAGTAGAACAGGCACAAGTAGAACAGGCACAAGTAGAACAGGCACAAGTAGAACAGGTACAAGTAGAACAGGTACAAGTAGCAGGTACAAGTAGAACAGGCACAAGTAGAACAGGCACAAGTAGAACAGGCACAAGTAGAACAGGTACAAGTAGAACAGGTACAAGTAGAACAGGTACAAGTAGAATATACAGAAAGAAACCATATGGAAGAAGGAGAGTATGCACAAGAGACCAAACGGAAGGAAGCCGGGTCTACGTAGAAAAATTCAACCCAAAAGCCCAAGTCTTAAGTTCTATTCGTCTGATTATAACCGACATTCGACTAACCTCATCAAAAATGAGCAATGTATTTGTACAATTCAGATAATCTCCCTTATTGAGCGAACCCGGACCACATTAGTTGCGTTCATAGAACTAAATCTTGTACTCTTTGGTATTTGGATCTCTGATTTCCGTATTTTCAAATGAAATGTACAGTTCATGTCATTAAAAAAAATTTTAACATATCCTGATATCTTTCCTAACATTTTAGCATGCATGTCTGATTTTTCAATCCTTGGTGGGGGTAATTGTTGCGCAGGATTATGGATCTTGCCCTGGATCTCTTATTGCAAGGACATTTACACTTCCGTGACTCAATAAAATCCAATTTAAATTACTCAATAGTATGCGATGTAACGTTAGGCTTATTACCACAATTGTAATGGCATAACAAAACAATCTTACTGTACTAAATAATCTATTGACTCTGATATAAATCGATTCATTCCTGCAGATTGATATTACAGTGCACTAACATGGCCAAGCATTCTATATGTCCAGCAATGCTATCAAAGTAAAAGTTTCATCGTTACTTTTCACCTGCCAAGTGTTCAAGGCGAAAGCTTATACTAATAATTGAATAAGCAGAATGAAAATATTGTAGATACAACTTAGTTACACAATACAGGGGTACATTTTCTGAAATCCGCAAAAGCTAAACTTATACCAAACACCTATTCAGCGTTCTTATTCCATTATATAATGTTTTCTGTATATTATTACTATCCTTAAAGAGTTCAAGCCTAATCATTAGTAAATTATTCTACTTATTGTTAAAGCACTCTATTAAGTTTAAACCAATATAATTGGACTATTTCTAATTATACATGAGCTATGCACCTTATGCACCTCCTAAAGCGACTTCATATAACGGTGACGGTCTTGCACGTTATATTCAATGCAAAAAACTAAAAAGATGCCAATGAACTTTCTACTAGTAAGGACAATAGTGGTTAAAGGTTGACTGAATTGAATTACAACTGGCATCTGGTGGACATGGAAATCGCCATTGATATAGTAGACAGAGACGAAGAGAGATAGAGACGAAGAGAGATAGAGACGAAGAGAGATAGAGACGAAGAGAGATAGAGACGAAGAGAGACATGGACGAAATGGAGACATGGACGAAATGGAGACATGGAATAAGTAGAGACATACACAGGACTAGACACCACAACACACAACACATACGACTCAACATCATAGTTGAGACTTGCTACTTAATTACAAAACAATAAGCTTCTCCCTAAGCATCGAGACATCTACAGAAAAATTAAACTGAGCCCATTGGCTTGTTCTTTTGCAATTAGTGAGATTGTACGACAAATCTGTAAATACTGTGAAACGCATATCTAGATTGCCTGATTAGGGTTACTTTTCAGGTGTGTCCTATTGTCAAAGAAAATTTTTATCTTAATGATCAATCCAACTATTCTTTGACCGGAATATGCAGCTAATAATTGCTTGGCTGGTGAACGTATATACACTAAGCTATCCAAAACAGGTCAATTATTGGTAATGAAGGAAGAATTGGTAGATCTTACGAAGTAATTATCAAGAATACAGGAACTGTTTAAAGGGCATTCATGTAACGTAGCTTAACCATTATATGTATTATGAACAGGAAAGAAATTACCTACATTTCAACGAGTACACTGGGACAAACCATAGTGGGTAACGATCGAAAATATGGTTAATCCAATAGTGGCTGAACTGATCGATGCGACTAAAAGAGTTTATCTTTACGATCTTTATAATTCTCAAAATGTTTTGACATCCTAACAATTTCAACAATGTAAGAAGGTTCTTGGACGACACCAACATCGAATTTCTTACATATGTAATATGGAACTTCTGACTAATATTACGGGCAATTAACCAGTTAACCGACTCGGGAACATAGATCAAAATAATCTGATAAGATTAGTGGCTTCCTTATTTGCCTACTAGTAGCCCAAATAACGCAAGCGGCTTGCTTGTGCATATGATAGAAAGTCTAAAAATTTTTGGCTCGACTACATTTTTGCAATTCCTAAAATAGTTGTAATTAATGGGTCAAGTTGGGGGTTTTTAAATAGATGGGCATCTGCTGTTGAGTCTAATAATTTATTGTTACCCATCATCACAATGTCGACTGAAAAAGTTCCTCAAAGTCCAGTTAATGATATTGAGCTTAGTGATTACGACACTGAAGCCGTCAGAGCTAGTGGTGTAGATTTATCTGGATCAGACATCGAAAAGAACCAAGATGAATCTGGTGTTGAATCAAATGAAATCCACTTGGTCTCCTCTAATGCGTCTACTGAGTATGAAAAGAGTAGAGGTGTGAGAAGAATTGAGAACGTCAGAGCCTTGATGAATCAAGGTGATGGACGTAAAGTGATAACTATCGGATTCTGTACCTGTCTTTTAGTTATCGCATGGGTGGCCTCTTTAGATGGTTCTACTACATCCAATTATGCTGTTACTGCTGCATCCAGTTTTAGCAGACACTCGATGATCTCTACTGTCAATATCGCAACTGGTATTATTGGTTCTATTGTTTTACTTTTCCTTGCCAAGTTCTCTGATATCACATCAAGACCACTTTGTTTCACTGTTTCGTTATTCATTTACACTCTTGGTGTCATTATTTCTGCTTCTTCATCCACGATTGGTGCATACATTGTCGGTCAAGTTTTTTGTACCATTGGATCTAATGGTATTGGTTTCGTAAAAGATATTATTGTTGCTGATATAACTGATTTAAAATGGAGAGGTTTTGTTGACGGTATCATGACCACTCCATACCTTATCAATGTTTGGTTTGCAGGTTTAATTGTTGATGCTGTCATTGCTGACAACTGGAGATGGGGTTACGGTATGTTTGCAATCATTATGCCTGTAACTGTCCTCCCAGCAGTCTATGTATTATACCATTTCGAAAATAAAGCCGAAAAGCTTGTTCCACACGTTAAGAAAGAAGAAAAACCATTCATTTCAATTCTTTGGACTTCTTTACTTGAAATCGATGCATTCGGTTTAATTCTTTTAGGATTCGGTTGGTCCTTACTCTTGTTACCATTCTCCTTATACTCATATGCCGAAGGTGGCTGGAGTAACCCTAGTATGATTGCTATGATTGTTGTTGGTTTTGTCTTGTTGGTCATTTTCGTTTTCTTTGAAATTTTCTGGTCCCCATTCCCTTGTATGTCTAGAAGAATCCTCTTCAATAAGACCTTCATAACTTGTGTCATTATTAATTTCATTTACATGTTGGCAGATGGTATTAGAGAACAATATTTATCTACCATTGTTTGGATTGCCAAAGATTGGTCTGATCAATACTGGACTTATTTCAATAATACTTTGACCATGTCATTATGTTTCTTTGGTGTTGTCGCCGGTATTACTTGTAGAATCACCCATCGTTATAAGTACATGCAATCTTTTGGTATTTTTATGAGAATGATATCTTACTGTCTTCCTCTTAGAGCTCAAGGAACTATTGCTAATACTGCTTCCTATGTTATGTGTCAAGTTATTATGGGTTTCGGATCAGCTTACTCAACCATTGGTACTGAAATTTCTTCCCAAGCTTCTGTAACTCACCAAGATATGTCAATGACTATGGCCTTGTTGCTTCTTTGGTCTACTATTGGTAGTTCCATTGGTTATGCTATATCCGCTCCTATTTGGACCTCAAAAGTCCCAGGTTACATGAGAGAATTCATTCCTGATACTTATACTGATGCGGAAGTTACAGCATACTACACTGATATGTCTCTCTTAAGAGAATTACCAATGGATAATCCTGCCAGACAAGGTACGATTAAAGCTTTCTCTTACGTTGCTGTGTACATGTATGCTCCACCAATTGCTTTAGAATTTGTCAACGTTTTAATTAGTTTCATGCAAACTAACTACTACTTAGGTGATAAGCACAATGCTGTGGAAGAACAAAACGGCAAAGATCCTACCAATCCTGATAAAGAAAAGGTAGAACCAAAGACTACAAAAGAAAAGATTCTTTACTTATTCAGTTAAAAAAATTTTGTGGACAGATTGATTTGCTCTAATTTTTCATTCAAGCTAAAAATATGCACTTAATTTTCGAAAACATACTGCTTATAGTTTTTTTGTTGTCCATCATTTTAATTCCTACAATGTTAATAAACTTCCACTTTAATAATGTTATATAAAGATTAATTCATAAATCTACACATGTAGTAAAAATTTTGTAATCAATTTTAATGATTTCAGCTTCGAGGATATTTAATTTTGCGACAACGATTCTAATGTAGGGACAAGAAGGATAGGAGCAAATTTGATTATGGTATTGACTAAATTTAAATGCAATTTTCTCTTCTAATTATACTACAATTTTCAAGATATTGCAAATTATCGTTTACACAAAGAATAGGTAAATTTAGAAGAAAAGATCAGAAGCGTAATAATATAGTGTTGTTGTATTGATAAATGCCCTAAATACATATCCTCCAATATTAATAGGATTTTTTTCATGACAAAACCATGCAATCAGGCAAAAGAATCCTTCAAGTCGCGGATTTCGTCAATTAAATTTTTCACAAATAGATTACTCGTTGCATCACCAGATTCCATTATTTTCCTTTCATCTAAAGAGCTTGGAGAAACTCTGGAAGACAAGAATTTTGGATGTTTAAGTAAGTTGTTGATACAGTCAATGAAATCATCACGTTTAGATTCGGAGTCTAACCCAGGCAATACGGCCATATCAATAGCTTCGCTCCCAATGGTTTCAGGTGAACCAGTAAGGAATTGTGTAGCATTTAAAGAACGAAGTAATTTAAACAAAAGCAAGATTTGACTAGTCTCAGAAGTAGTAGCAGATGTTATTCTGATGGAAGTGGAATCCTTAGACCAGCTTTCAATACATGATTCAATTTGTTTCCCAAAGAACTGTAAGGCAAAGCAAACTTCAGGAACAGCATTAACTCCCAATTTGGACAATGTAATTAAAAATATAGGTAATAATCCATTAGTCCATATTCTATGGTATTGTGGAGATGCCGTGATACTTAATAAACCCTTTTTAATAGGTTCGGAAATTTCACTTTCCACCAAAATCATATAAAGACCTGATGAAATAAAATTTTCAGCTATGGCATCATTCGACATGAATTCTTGAATAAACATTAAACTCAATTGAGCAAAGATATGCTCGTCATTAACTTCGATCATATGAGAAAATGAATATAAATTCAACAATGATCTAATAGTACCGCTATTGTTAAGAAGTGTGGCCATTTCATAATGCAAGTTTGGTGTAGATTTGACACGTACAAAAATTTTCAAAATTGATAAAATAAGCATCAAATCATCTATCTTTTCATTCATTTTGGTAGACGTATAGCCCTTATTTGTTTGTGAAAGATAAACGTCATTTTGAAGTTCAATTAGCAACGATTTAATGCCTCTAGTAATTATCAAGTCAAAAAGATCACGGAAAATACTGAAGTATTCAATAAGAATTGTAGATTCATCTTTAATCAAGTTAATCGTACAATATAATATACGGAGAAGTGGTCTATAATAACCAGAACCATTTGTCAAAGATTGAATGAAAGACATCGTAGGAGAAGATATTAACTCAGAACAAACCTTTATGATTTCAAAAACTATTTTGCTATCTTTTTTGACTTCGTGATTGTTGTATAAAGAGTAAGTAATGTAAAATGCCAATTCTAGACGTTCTTGGTAAATCGATCTGAACATTTCTGCTGAAATTCCTTCTGAAACATTGGTTTTTAATAAATAGATAACAAGTGACAAGTAACTGGAGTCTAAGGAAGTAGGATATTTTCTACAGTAAGCAGATACTAAAGCACCAAAAGACTTTGCCGCGGATATCTGAGCGTTCAAGTATTGTAAATTGATGCTCGATGCAATAATTTGTTCCCTTAATTGATCCCATCCTTCCTTACTTGAAAGTAGCCTGTCCATCAACCCCAAATTATAAATTGATGTAATACCAAACCTATTTCTTTTCAATAATGCACTAGAGAATTGAAAAAGCTTAAAATTGCAGAAGTTTTCAAATGATAAATTCAAATTAGCATGTAAAGAAGGCTTATAATCTACTATTGCAAAATGAATTTTCAAAAGTTCATTGAAATCTTCGGAATTTAACAAATTAATGATGCTGTTTTTGCATGTTTCATTTTTGGTTGTAAATAAAAACAACGACAAAGTTTCAGCTATTTTAGAAACTAATTTTAATTCATAACATGCAGCAACATAGTCTTCAGTCGAGTCAGGTGATCTGATCTTAATTTGTTTTAGACTTGAAATTAGTTCATTGACAAACTCAGAATCCTGATTACTTTCCCTTGCAGTTGTCCAAGAATTAAATGCTAAAGCAATTGAGTCAATTAAATGAAGACTAACTGAATCCGGATAATACTTCATTTCCCTCACATTTTTTTTTAAAATATTTAACAACGATATTGGTTTGGACTCAACTTTAACTTCTTCCTTATTCCTTGTAAAGTCACCAAAAACGTCTCTACCGCTAATAAATAGAACAGAAAGACCTTCTTGGTTTCCTTCCAATACTGCGCATATAAAATCGTACACCAAAATCTTTAGTTTATAGTCAATGAAGGAATTATCTAAATCTGAGGCCAAAGAGTACAATAACATCTGAGCATAATCACGACCTAGATGTGACAATAATGAAGGATTTGCCTCGTTTGGCCAATTTCCGTTCGTTAAACTGGTAATTAATTCTAGAATATCTTTGCGCAATGGTTCATGTAAGGAATAAATTGTTACTAAATCTGGCAATTTTTTGAAGAGTAATCTTTCGAACGCAGATGGCCTCTGTTTTAAAGAAGATCTAATGGATATGGCAAGTTGTGAAAATGATAAAGTGCTACGAATCCAGTTTTGAAACCAAAATTCAGAAAGATCGCTCATTTCATAACTGTTATAATTAGAGGCAGCTGCTTCGATTATGTTTATAATTGGGTAGGTTGCTCTGGAATAATTTTCTCCTGGTATAAGGAATGAATCAAGAATTCTTATTGACAGCTCTGCCAAAACTTTTGTGACTTTCTTAGTAGGGGTATCCTCTTCATTAATTCCGTAAACTGCAGCTAAGATACTTGAAAATACATCTAAGAGCAATAAACCAACTTCCATCTTTTGGAATGATTGATTAAATGAGCAATAGATAAAACTTTCGAATACGAAAATTAAATGACTAGCGAATTTGGATAATATAGCACTTTTTGACTTCTCTGGATAATCTTCATTTAATGACAAACAGTTTTGCACTAAAGAATCAGTCAATTTAATCAATGCTATAGTTATTCTGTATTCTCCATTAACCATTTCAATAGCACCAAAAATTGTTGAAGCAAATCCTTCCTTACCATTGTTAGACAATAACGAAGATTTGGACAAGTAGGGCCATATCCTGTAGGAATAAAATGGCATCAACCTTGTTAATAGGTTTAAAACTGCTTCCAAAATATCGATATTTCTAGAGTGTAAGCTTTGTTCAAATAATCTCAAAATTACTTCCAAGATATCTGAATCGTCTGTGTATTCGGACATGCTGTGTAATACGGTTTTTGAATCATCAACACTGTTATCTTCAACAACCTTTGTTAATAAATTTAAAAGATTAACAACAAACTCAACCTTTTCTGAATCAGAATTATTGAACAATTTTGAAACATTCTGCAATACTCTCCCCAAGAATGCCCAACCATTATATTTATATAAAAATGTGACCAAAGTTTCGTCCTCGTTGGCGGCAGGTAAAATTTTACCTTTTGTACCTTCATTCAAAACAAGGGATAACTTTTTGTTCAATTCATAAGGAGGATATATATCAATCCAGTGTGTCAAGGAAATTAATTCAGTGTTTTCATCATCTATTTCATATAATTTATTGAATTCTTCCTTCTTGAAAATAGATATATAAGATTTTAACTCATTGAATTCACCTAATGCAAAATTGCCGTTAATGGAGGCCAATTTCAAATAAGGAGTCAACAAAAGCGGAAACTTTGCTCTAGAAAGAATAATAGCGTTCTGCGTAGATTCGTTCGCGAAAAACCTTTCGATTACACTGTTAGGTGAGTTCTTCAAAATCATTTCAATAGTAGTTGCGATCTCAGGCGTCAATGATATCAATGGCATTGCAGATAATATAACCGTTGATAAAATGGCAGGGTAGATATTATCAAATTTCAAAAGATTGTTAATCTTGCGTAATTCTTGAAATACTTTCAACTTTATACACCTTGTATTTAAGTCATTTATAATTTCTTCGAATTGCAAATTGAATATGTTTGCCTCATTGGATTCCGTCAAGATGTAATATTTTCTTAATAAGATTATTGACCAGCTATACATTATAATTGAGTTTTTGTTAGCTGGGCTGATGATTGTTTCATTCATGGAAGTAAATGGTTCAATGTCATTAAAAAAATGACTTGGTTCTTGGTAAGTATGACAATTTTCTAAATCAAGAAGAACTATAGTTATAATTGTTGCAAGACTTTGAAGAGACGCAAAAGTTTCATGATGCTTTATGAATGGACCTAAATTAAAGATAAAGTTAGTTTTGTTCATTAACATAAACCAGTTCAATACGATATCTGTCGTGATATTCGGATTTTGAACCAATAATTCCACTAAAACTTTCATAGAGTCAACTATCAATAGAATTACTTCAATATAAACCAATTCATTGAGTTTTTCTGAGAAATCTATTTCATATGATTTTGAAGTGAGGGCATTAAAAAGCTTGTCCAAGCTAGCAATTAAATCATTAATATAAGTCTTCGATAGGAAAATTTCCTTTCCAAGGTTTTGAATAGTAGACGAAATATTAGTATTCATTTTGTTGTTGAGTAATTCTATTACAAGCTTGAGAATGTTTCTTCTTTCTTTCAATATCTTGCTAGAATACAATAAAATTCTTTCCTCCTCTAAATATTTCTCTCTATCATCTGGTAACTTGGATTTCAATTTTGAAAAATCATAGACTCTCCTTTGAGGTACTTTTTTACAAGTTTGAACAATGATTCTGATTACTTCTCCATAATCTAAATTCAATAATTGGCTTATTTTTTTGGCATCTTCGATATTGTCTGGTGTAATATCTGAATACAAAATATTACGCAAAGTAATCTCCTTAGTATCCTTTCGAACGGTAGTATTTTCACTAACCTCAAAAGGCAGTGCCTTCAAAATCAATTCAGAATTTAGCAAAAGAAACACATCTAATGCATCTAATATATATGGATCTTGACATGATATAAACAACGAAAGTGCGTTGTCAAATGTCCAAAATTGAGTAGGTTGAATAGGTTTCAAATGCAATCCATTTTTCAGCGTCCTCTTTTGGACGTCTAGTATAGGCATGTTATTACCTTTATAATTTTAAACAAGTATAATCAAAGAGAGTTTACTGTTGAACTCTTTGGTAAGTTGTGTTTTGAAAACTACGATAATTTTCTCTATAGACTTCCTAAATAGGAAGTAAGTTCATTAATGGATATATACTGAGGATCGATTACAAAATAATGAATTTAATTCTTATTGGTTGTAATGATAGCTCTAATTGCAACATAATGCTTAAATAATACATGGATTATACGAAATAGCTCTTTTGGATTTCTACAGGAACTTCTTGTTCACTGTAAATTTTGTTGGACAGTGATTTATCGTCTGTTATACTAGAACAAAAACCCTTTGAGCTTGGCAATGTGGTGTTTTGTATACTAGGTAATGATTTCCCCTTAATTTCACCAGCTACAAGTCTTTCCCAGCTGTCTCTACATTCCTCGATTACCCTTAATGTGTCTTCTCTTTGTATGTAATTGCCGTTGAAAGCAAATTCGTTCTCTGGTTTTCCGTCAGGCTTTTTGTAGTCCCTAAACCACTGCCTTGTACCATCTAAAAGACCAGGACAGATTTTTTCTACGTCTTGTATGTCATTGAGCTCTTGAGACAATGAATCTTCAATATCTATTACAATGATTTTCCAGTCCAACTCTCCATCATCTATAAGTGCCAAAGATCCTAATATCTTTACCCTTTTGACGTCGCCAGTGTTTAAGATTTTGGAGCCGATTTCACAGACATCCAAGGGATCACCATCGCCAAAAAGATTGAGTTCTTCGTTCTTCACTGTTGGATCTTCCCAGGTTTGTGAAAAAGCGCCGTAATTGTGGATATAGCCATGATATGGAAACAAATTCTTAACAAATCTAACTTTCCCTTTCTTGGTGTCTTGTTTTATTGGGTTTCCCAAATCATTTGTACTTATCTCGAATTTTGCATTAGACCAACGTGGAATCTCTACAACCATATTGGCCTCACCTTTCGCAGAATCAAAATCTAATGGTACATCGTGAAAATATGATATTATACCATTACTACTTGCTGCATACTGCTTGTATGAATTTGTGAATTTTATCCCCAGTTCGATTCTGCTAATATTTTTAATCAGTGGGACACTAGTAGACAGACATCTATTCTGGTTAACATGAGAGCTTATTACGCTCAATCTCAGTTTGGCTATTTTTGACATCCCCAAGTATGTTCCTCTTTTCAATTGTGAGCGTACAGTTGACATAATACTAGTTTATGTTGATGTATTTTCATATGATAATCAAACTTTCACTGTTCTTGAAATTTTTTTGTCCGCTATACAGGTCATATGAATTACTGGCCAAAAGATTTCGTCATTTATGAATGAAATGTATATTCTAATAGCGAAACACTACGTGCTAAATTGAAGATTATATATGTTATATAAATGGAATATATTGAACTAGGGAGCCGGACCCAAATAGATGATCTTACCTTTTTTAGAAAAGCTGGAGTTTTCATCACTGATTTTCACGGAACTTGAGAGATTTTCCACTTCAATAGCAGACAATCCCATTGGATCTCTTGGAATCCAAAGTGTTGGTAACTCATCACTGAGAGCAGGCAAATTATAAGCATGTCTATTATCGACCTCCTCTGGCTCAATATTGTAAGTAGCAGGAAGCATTTGTTTAGCATATCTGAAATTTAAGTATACATCTGGTCTCATGAATCTGATGAATGGATTCTTAGAATCTGTTGTCTTGAAATCTCTATCTGCAATCAATGGAACTATTTGAGAGTGATTCTCGTTGTTTTCTTTTGAAAGATCATCTTTTACCTTCTCTTCTTCCATTTCGTCAGCAGCAATTTCCTTCTTCAGGTATGGTGATTTCTTATCCAATACTTTAGTTTTGTACTCTGAAGAGCCTTGGAAGGATGCAGTTTTTGAGACACCATCCAATGGCTTCATACAATCAATTGGAACAACTTTGACTAAATGATTGAAAGCCTCGGATATATGGAAATGGAAGAAAATAGTGCTACCAAGACCAATTGCCTGTAAAATAATTGGACCCCAACCTTTCCCAACTGCGAAAATACCCAATAAACAAATTTGACCTAAATAAATACCAGTAAAAGTCTGCAACAATGCTGTTGGATAGTAGTGGCCTCTTGCATCTGGTGATTCGACATAAATATAGGTTAAATTATGGGCATAGGCAATGTAAATCAAGCTAAATGCTATAGCAGCAAATATTAAGATAAGCGGTGAAATGATAGAAAAAGCCAAAGTGATACAAACTAAGTTCGTGAAAACTGGAAAAGTGGTGCCCCAAGACATAGATCCTAACCCACTAAATCTGTTCCACTTCTTTCTCAACGTTTTGTCTAAAATAAAACTCAAAATATAATGCAAGAAAAATGTCACAACTTGAACTAACGCTGCACTCGAGACTGTTAAGCCTTGCAAAATGAGATAAGAAATGTAGAAATTTGATGACGTTGGTAAATGGGACGCTAAAATTGATAATGCAGATTGGGGTTTTTCGATAATTCCCACCACCGTCGAGGATGCAGAAGAAGCAAGTGCTGTAATTAAGAAAACATTGATAATCATGTATCCAAAATATCCTTTTTGAGTGAATGATTCAACTTCCTGAGAAGATGGCAGTCCAGCGATTCTGGCGGCTCCCCTGATAAATATGGGTAAGAACGTTGTCAAAACTAACAACATTACCGTTGGTAAAATACTTGTGATTATACCTAATAAGGAACTAGGCAAATTCAAAATCCAATCTAACCATGGTAACTTATTAGTTAAGTAAGTGATATTGGAGATAACACCTACAAATGCAACAGGAACTGCCCAAAATATAATCAATGCAATGATGAAAGCGATAGCAAGGAACCTACGAACTATTTTTTCCCACCAGAAGATTCTTAAATTAGCCCAATGGATATCTGAAGGAGCAAATCCAATATAACGTGAGCTCATTCTCAAAGGATTATGATGAGTAACAGATTGGTAAGCTAATTGAGCCATATATTGGTTTTCGAATTCGACGAAAATAGAATTCTTGGGTCTTGTTTTTCTATACCTTTTCCTTAAGCTACGAATATCCTTTGTAAGTTTTGGGATTTCCTCTTTACAGTAAGTAATGGTATCAACTTTCTTGCTGAATAAACCACCAACTCTCATTCTGGGCCTTTTTTTCTCGGCAACGTAAGCATTAATATCATTACTGGGCTCAATGGTGATATTCTTCTTATCAGCCTTTAACTTAGCTTTAACAGCTGCTTTTAATAACTTATTTTCTGCAACTTCTAACTTCATCGCCAAGTTCAACCTACGGTTGATTTTTCCCTCTAATTCCCTAAAAGTTCTAGTTACATAGATTCTCTTGACTCCGTTGAATAATTTGAAGAATTGCTTTTCATCTAATAAGGACCGAGGAACGTTTTGAAATAATACTGTTCTGGAGCTTAACATTTTGGCATATTTTGGCGAAGCTAATGCTGCAGCTCTTAACGAATTGAAAAAAAACAACTCTCTATAAATCACAAAAGTTACAGTTCCATAAAATACCCAACTAATTAAGGCGTGAGCATAGTATCTTTTTTCATGTTTAACGTTAGAAATAGATAACATGTCAAAACCAGCCTTACCATTTCCATTGGTAGCGTTAACTGGTAATAAAATTACGTATGTTAAGCAACCGAATAAAAATACGAATCCGAAAATGTAAATATATCTTAAAAAGAAATATCCATCTAAACCAGCTTGTTGTATTATGAAAGAATCTGGTTTAGTTAAAAGTATATAAATCCACCGAAAAGGGTCTTTGGGTAGTGGTACAGGCTTCTTTTCCTCTGGAACTAGGTCAAAAGACGATTTGGGAGAGTATATTCTCCTGAATTTCAATCGTAATGCCAAAAAGCAAGTAATGAAAATGCCAAATAAAACCAAGTTAAATACCAACGACGAGACGACAGAAGACGTCGAAATGTTAGTGTCTGTCATCTCAAATATCTCTAACCAGTTGCTTGTGTTCCAACCAGAAGCTCAAATGGTATTTAATTGAGATCAAAAAGATGTCTTTTCAGCCAATTTAGCAAACTAATATAAACAGCACGGCTTAACTAAAAAAAATATTTTGACTAGCTTCTTCTTTTCCGGTCCCACCTCACTATTTTATGTGATGAAGCATCTTAATACCGTCTTTCATGTTTGTTTGTATAATTGATTATATAATCTATTGTTGAATAAATTTACAAATTTTAGAATATATTACTTCACATACTTTGTTATATATTTATAAATATAAGATCTACAATTCTACTGCTATAGACACCTCGAGCAATAACTAAATGAGGGATCTGTAGATCTACTAAAAGCGTATTTCATCTTATATCTCAAGAGCAATAGATCTGACAAATTATGAATTTGTGTCAATTGCGGCGATTTGTGTTTTAGGCGATACCGGTAGAGAGATGCCATCATACATCCATCATCTCGCTCACAGCAATAAAAATCAAAGAAAACTTCTCGGAGCAAGTTCAAACGCCATACGATGGAATTTCAGCCCCTTCAGTATTGTGTAAATCACATGATATTATTGATTAATATTTCAAGTCTCGTTAGGTACTGCTTTTAATATTGAGAGAAAACGTTTGATACGGAGGTAGAATGTCAAGATAAAGTCATTTTCGCAATGTCAAAGATCTTGCGATACTCACTTTGGTGGATTGTTCATACACTGCTGTCAATGTAAGTAATTTTAAAAAGCTGTTAACCCATGAAATCCATTGAGAAAGGATATTAAAGCTAGGCTTAATATTAAATTTCAGTGGTTATAACTTGTCAATATTAAATTTTGTACTTGAGCGAACTTGAGGTCTTGATTCATTTCTAACAGATAAAGTACTAGTTTGAAAAATCCAAAATTAGAGACGTATGCTTTAATTTATGTGTATTTTATTAAATGGTAATTTTTCTTCTGTTGAATAATTCGGAAGCAGTTAAAAAAAATTTTCAACACGATACAATGAATATTCTCTAATAATATTGCCATTCAATTATTAATCAACTATAATTCTTAACATTTCAATCTTTCTTTTTCCTAATTTTTAAAAATACTAACTCTTGATTCCTGAATAAACTGGTACTTTTTAGGAAATGTTCTTTATTTATTGGTTTTCCGTCGTCTAAATACGCTGTCGCTGAAAAAGCGAGTGGCAGAAGTAGAAGCAATCACAAATAGCAAACAGACAATAGAAACGATTTAATCCGTAAACTTCAATATCAAGAATTTTCAAACCTTTTTGAAAGAACCAGGTCTGCGCATTGAATTGCTTTTGATCTATTCGACACAGATTGAAATTAGCTTTAGAGTCAGTTTTTTATAATTCATACAATCTGTAAGGCCGAAACTCTACGAATAACATTTAGTTGGAGCCTAATTATTAGCTTATTTGACCGTCTTTATTAATAACCCACGTTCGGGAAGTATTGCCAATTGGATAATATATAAAGTTTATGTAGTATAATTGATGTCACAAATAAACCAATTAAATCCTTATAAAAGATACACAGACTTCTCAAATTTCACAATAAGCTAAATATAAAGTTTGTGGCCTTAGAACCTGCACTATCCACCAACGTCATACAACATCAAAAATAATTTATTTGAAGAAGTTTTATCACCATATATGAAAGGTAATTGAGACATAGAAGAGAATAGATATCTAACAACGCTAAAAACTTGAAAATGAGTATATCAAGCAATTCCGATTGAAATTTTAAACAACAAAATTCCTAATTAACCCAAAAATTGATATCAACCTAAAGATTATATTTCAAACATACTCTCAACGATGACTTTAAGGTTGACGGCAAATATAATTTAAGAGTATACACTCAAAAGATTGTATACTTGAAATTATTCATCCAGAAAAGGAAGTTTCCGGAGAGAAAAGCTGTCTGAGGATCTGCAAGTGGGAATTTTCAGGAACTGTAACTTCTGTCATAGCTGGTGCTTGGGCAAAACCAGCTGCAGCATCTGCATCATAACTTTGGGGAATTTCAATCGAAAGCAGCTTTTATCAAAGTACGATAATGTCTATTTTGTGACGTCAAATACAATAGTTTCCAGTGTTTGTAAGGATTTCGGAACATATCTATATATCATTCCACGCCTCGCGATTGTAATGATAGAGAGCATTTGAAGTTGAATCGATTATTCTATTCCCTAGTTGACGGGACACTAAAGATATTTTTGGCACTTTCATATTCACATATATAATTAAAAAAGTAAAACTGCCTTAGCTATAAGTTTTCATGTTAGTACACTCGGTAGCTAAAAAATAATAAACGCATATGCTATTGGGAAAGTTTAATATTCAAGCCTATACTTGCTTAAAAGCAGTTTGTCAGCATCAAAACCAGATAGCTACTAAATAGCACTCGTTCAGGAAATTAGGACTTTTCATAAAGTCGCCATAGTAAAATAATAAAACTGATTACTGAAAATCATTTCCAAGAGATTATATTATAATAATGTTAATTAACAATAAATAATTTAAGCAAACAAAACTTGATGCTACTTGATTTGAAAGGCAAAATACCTTGTCTGGTTATAAAGATACAATTCATATTTTTCTTTCATAGCTCACACTTGATACATGTCCTTTTGAGAGCATATTTCGGAACTGAGGTAACTAAAAAAAATCCTTACTCCGTAGCCCCCTAGTCCTCAACTCCGAGTCCTCAACTGCCTACAGTGTTTATACTTGCATTAAAATTATGTAAAATAGTAAGATTTTATGATATGCATAACTCGGAACGAAATAATTATTATGATACATAAATAAGATACAGATTAATTTGTTCTTCTAGTTCAATTAATTTTAAGACTTTTTTTTTTTGAATATCATCTAAAGAGATTATATTATGGTTTCTTTGTGGCTCTGAAATAAACTCGCGTGGTCCTGTTTTTCGTGTATATTATCAAGAATTAAGCACATTGTGAAAACCTAATGCATAGTTATGGACCATCAATGAAATTTTGAGCTATAAAGATTCTCAGCTGGTGAGCTTATTCAAAGTAAGCCTCTTTTTTTTTATCCGGTTAATTTCTCTTGAAAAAGAGAAGAACATTAAATTTGCTATAAAGCCAACGCTTTCAATAAAACTGCACAAAAAAATCATGTTGAAGCAGTACGAGCATTTTGTTAGTATTTGTTAGTTTTAATTAATTTGTCAAAGTCAAGCTTTTCTGCAATTTTTGGAATGCTTTATATAATTACCCATTGAAATTGAACTATCAAAGTTCGTAAAAGATCTCCTTGCTCTAATCTGATGTTCATGTAACTAATGCTGGATTAAGTGATATAGCTACTCTTTTCAACAATCAACATATCAAATTCTGATGTCGCCCGCTTAAAGTTAATTGATGCATTAAAAATAGAGTTCACATAAAAGAATATTATACATCAAATTTCATAATTGCTTGATGCATATGTAAGAGCTGCTGCAAGATCGGATTAATCACGTCAGATTTTATCAAACTAAATTTTGATTAATCATGTTAGTTATACCCAATGCCAGATATAAAGAGAATAAAATAACGATTATTCATTAATTAAAACGACATCGCCACATGTTTTCAACTTTAGTAGCATTAACCTTACTTTGTAGTGTTATAGCTGCAACAGACTTGGAAACCTGTCTTCCTTCTCAAGATCCTTCGGGTACTGGATTCACCGCCGCGTTTTATGACTATCCCAATGAGAATTCAAGTTTGAATAGGAACATCACTTTTTTATCAGGTGGATATAAAGATGGCGTCACTGCTAATCATGTCACTACGGGAATTGACACACCGTACATTTCTGAACATAGGACCAACGACAACATTTACTATAACACAGTTTTCGGTTACTATGTTACAGAAAGTAATTTTACCATGGAATTAACTGGTTATTTTTTGCCAACTGAAACAGGAAACTACACATTTGTTTTCAGTTCAATTGATGATACTGCGATTTTATATTTTGGAACATCTGGAGCGTTTGAGTGTTGCCAAACAAATATTATCGGAAATGGCTTAGATTACCAGATGTTTTCCCAATATATTTCAGCAACAGAGCTTGGATCGTCTACGGCTACCCAAGATTTAGTCGCAGGTCGTTACTATCCCATAAGAATAGTCTATGTCAACCAAGCAGGATCGGCATCCTTGGACTTTAGCGTACTGACTCCAAGTGGAAATGATATAACAAATTTTTCTGATTCTATCTACCAATTTGATAATCTGGCAGATGGGAGCTACTGTAGCGCTGCAATTACAACAATTCCTTGGACGGGTACAGCTACCAGTACTTACACAACAAATACTATAATCACTACATCCGGTGCTACGTATACGGAAAGTTTAATCGTTATTGAAACACCAGAAAGTCGTACTACAACTACCGAACCTTGGACTGGTACTGATACTACTACTACCACCGTTTTTCCATCCAATCCTAGTGATCCTATCACTGTTATTGTTGAAACTCCATATAGCACTACTACAGAGCCATGGACGGGTACTGCTACCAGCACCTACACCACCGAATCAGTAATCACTAATAGCGAAGGTACAACTACTGAAACTTATGTTGTTGTCGATACTCCGGAAAGTCGTATCACAAGTACAGAGCCTTGGACTGGTACAGAAACTGTTACAACCACCATCTTCCCATCCAATCCTAGTGATCCTATCACTGTTATTGTTGAAACTCCATATAGCACTACTACAGAGCCATGGACGGGTACAGCTTCCAGCACCTACACCACCGAATCAGTAATCACTAATAGCGAAGGTACAACTACTGAAACTTATGTTGTTGTCGAAACTCCGGCTAGTATTATCACCACTACCCTTCCATGGACGGGTACAGCTACCAGTACTTATACAACAAATACTGTAATCACTAATAGCGAAGGTACAACTACTGAAACTTATGTCGTTGTTGAAACACCATATGACACTACCACGGAGCCATGGACAGGCACATTCACCAGCACCTACACCACCGAATCAGTAATCACTAATAGCGAAGGTACAACTACTGAAACTTATGTTGTTGTCGAAACTCCGGCTAGTATTATCACCACTACCCTTCCATGGACGGGTACAGCTACCAGTACTTATACAACAAATACTGTAATCACTAATAGCGAAGGTACAACTACTGAAACTTATGTCGTTGTTGAAACACCATATGACACTACCACGGAGCCATGGACAGGCACATTCACCAGCACCTACACCACCGAATCAGTTATCACTAATAGCGAAGGTACAACTACTGAAACTTATGTCGTTGTTGAAACACCATATGACACTACCACGGAGCCATGGACAGGCA